>VMDO01022948.1:0-32554 GCA_007922755.1 Pedetes capensis
AAGGAGAAATAAACAATACAGATAGAACAAAAAGAAAAACAAGAAACTAGATATATTTCCATCATATTTATAATTGCAATATGCATAAAAGAAATAGATTCACCAGTAAAACAAAAAATCAAGGTATTCAGATTGGATAAAATTCAGATATCTGTCAAGTCCAAAAAATGTAATAAACATATAGATAGAATAAAAATACAGAGAAAAATAAATAATAATTCTGGGATTGCTATATTATAAATAAACTTTGGGTAAAAACTAGTAGTATGTTTAAAAGGTGAATTTATAATGATAAAAAGCTTTAGTTCATTAGGTAGACATACCATGTATTCTGCAATATAATCTGCACTGTTTCATCTTGTGTGTCCCTGCGTGTGTGCGTGTGTGTGCGCGCGCGCACGCACACTACGTACCCACATTTAGGTCCAACTCATAGTGACTCTTCGTGCAATAGAATGAAACACTCCGAGACAATGTGCCATGCCCAGCACTATGTCAGTGCTTTTCTGCTTTTCACAGAGTTTTCAATGGCCGCTTGTTCCAGGATTGCTTCAGGAGTGGGCTGCCAGGTCCGTCTCTCATTTTTGTGGTGCTGGAATCAAACCCCAAGTCTCAGAGAGCCAGAGTAGCGCTCTACCAACTGAGCTAAACTGCCTCTCAACAGTTTTACAGGGCTACAAAATCGGATGTGGATTTAAATACAGATTGGATTTGCCCTCTAGAGGTGCAGACTAGTTTTGAGAATATATGGTACTAATTCTAACTCACTTTAAATAGTTAAACATTCAAAGAAGAAACCTTAATATAAAAAAGAGACTACTTTTAACTGAATGACAAGGATACAGAGGGAGTTTTAACAGTTTGAATTCTTATTTTGTAAACAAATGAAAGCTTTGAATTAATGTTATAAGCATCCAATTTAAGAACTTTAAAAAGCACTAAAGTAACTCGGAGAAAATAATTAAGGCAAGTTTGAAAATCAGAGAGAGTGGAACAACTATACTTTCAACAATCTCAGATTCTACTTCTCTGAAAAGAAGTTTTTAGGAAGTTTGGTTGAGGCTCAATTTTGTGGAAGAATAACAATTCAGAAAAGGCACATATTTATTTTATTTTTTAAATTTTAATTTAAATTTTTTTTTTATATATTTTTTTATACCTGAGGGTTAAACTCTAGGCCTTGCATGTACTTTGCAAGTGCTCTATTCCTGGTCTGTATCCTAGCTCATTTTTGATTTTTTATTCAAGATCTCACTAAATTATGCAGGCTTCCTCTGACCTCAAACTTGCAATCTTACTGTTTCTGCCTCCTGAGTCCCTGGGATTACAGATATAATCTGGCCATTGTGTCCAGCAAAAGTGTACATTTTAAAAACTACTAAAAGAATACTTACAAAAACTTGGTATGTATGAACTACTCTGAAAATGTAGGTCAAATTCCTGTATCCCAGAACTTATCAAGATTTACTCAAGAAGAATTGGAAATATGAAAGTTCCTATTGCCATTTAAAATTTGAGACCTTTGTCCAGGTGCTCTGGTACACAAGTGTAATCTCAGCACACTGGAAGACTGAGGCAGAAGGATTATGATTTTGAGGCCAGTAACAGCCTGCACAACTTAATGAGACTGTCTCAGAATACATAAAATGAAATGAGTTGAGTGAGGGTGAAGCTCAGCTGTAGGGTACTTGAGTAGCATGTACAAAGGCCTGGTGTCAACTACCCAGTCCTGAAAAGCAATCTAATCATTTGTTTAACATTTTTTCACAGAGGACGAAAGATTCAATTGATGTTACAAAACATGCAAAGATTTGTAATTCCAATTATCAAGAGAATTTCCCACAAAAAGCAAAAACAGAATACACTGTGGTAAGCAGAACGTTTCCCCTAAAGATACTTACATCATATCTCCTGAACCTGTGACTATGTTGTCTTGCACGGTGAAAGAGACTTTGCAGCTGGGTTAAATTGAGGGCCCTGAATACTCTGGATTATGCAGGAACATTCAATATAATCACAAGTCCTTAAGAATGGAAAGGAAATGCAGAAGAAGAATACCAGAGAGATATGACAACAAGATCAATTACAAAACCATTAATTGTGGTAATTTGTTATGGTAGTGTCATGATTGAATATAAAATGTTCCCAAGGATCATATAATTTAACATTAGGTCCCCAGATGGTAGAATTGTTTGTGGAGATCATGGAATTTGGGGAGGTGAGACTCAGCTTTGCAGAAGTGGTCATTGGGGGTGGGATGGTGGAGATTTTTACCCCAGACCTACAGTTCCAGGAATCTCTGTTTCCTGCCCCTGTGATGCTGGGAGCTATTTTGATACAGGCCCTGCCTGTTTTCATTGCAATGTTTGCCATGCTGACATTATGGACTGGTACTTTAACTGTGAGCTCACAATTAACCTTTTCCTCCATAAATTTGTTCACATTGATTTTTCTGGTACAGCAACAACAGCTGACTAATAGAAACAGCCATAGAAAACCCAAGGCAATTCTCAGGTAATTTTATGAAGCAAATATATTTTTGATACAATTCCATGCCAATTCAGAAAGAGAAAGGGAGATCATGTGTCAATCATTTTATTAAACAAGATGCAAATATCCTAAAGAAAATATCAACAAATTAAACAATGTGTAAAAACAGTACATTTTAAACAAGAATGATTTAACAGGGATGTAAGGATGGTTTAATGTTGAGAGAGTAGATTTTAATAGATTTTAATAGATTGAAATATTTTCAATAAAAATCACACATTCATAATAGAAGTCAAATTAGAAATGGTAACACTTAGATTTATGCTATATTCAGATAACTTATGGTAAAATTTTTTTTGTAAAATTCCAAAGTTCCCTTTGAAATTAGAAATAGGACAGATACCATCACATTTTCAATAATAATCCTTGGTGTTCAAACTAATTCTTGATGATAATAAGATTTAAAAGGTAAAGAAAAAAAGCACAAATAAAATGTTCATTATTTATAGATAATATTAATTCTTTGTTTGTTGAGATAAGTTTATCAAGGGTTTCATCACTATTGCTAATAGACTATTTGTTAAGCTAGGTGGTATACGGGCCTGCAGCCATAGCCCCGTGGCATCCGATCCCATCAGATCTCGGAAGCTAAGCAGGGTCAGGCCTGGTTAGCCCAGGATGGGAGACCGTCTGGGAACACTAGAAGCTGTAGGCTTGGGAGAAGGACCTGGCAACCCCCTCCCAAAAATCAATCTGCCATTGAAAACCCTATGAATAGCAGAGAAGCACTGACAATAGTGTTTCCCCTGTTGTACAGAGGGTCGCTATGAGTCGGATACCGATTCGAGGGCACCTAACAACAACAACAACAACAACAAGGTGGTATACATGAGGAAGTAGATCATAGTATTATTATCCAATCCTTCTAGATATTTTATGTTTTATATACTTTTAGTTATAATAGTTTTTGTTTTTATATGTACTATATGCCCTGTCCACTATATGTTGTATGTAATTTGGAATTCTATTAATTATTTTACTTCTTCTGTTAGGTTCTACTGGTCAGATCCGGAGTTAAGGAATACAAGTTTTTATGATTCCACAAATCAGAGGTAACTATTGATTACCCTCCTAAATTTAAATGTTGTGTATTTTTCTATTAACATAGTTTTTCTTAGGTGTTATTGACTCATTAGAGAGCTACATCACTACTAAATCATTTTATACTTTTATTCAATTAATATAGCCACTTCTAAATTGTATTATATAACCAAACAAATCTGTACCTCGCTCACTCTTCATGAATTTATCAAATATGAATTAAATAATATGTGTGAATAGTTCTGTATGGCACTGGGGTTTACATGGCTCACAGGAAGAATAAATGGACAAGGAGCAAATGAAAATATAGTGTGATAAGTTTTATGTCAGATTGAGTTAGGAAAAAAACTAGCAATATATATTTTTCCAGACAGGCCCCATCTTTGGCCATTTCATACTATCTTGCATTCAGTTGGGCAGCCTGAAATCTGGAACTCAGTGTACATGTAAGAAAAAATAAAATGGGGTGGGGGACAGGGACCAGAGTTTTATAGTTATTGTGTTACTATCTTGAAAGTTCTGAGTTAGTAACAGGAATTTCATGTAAGGAAGTAAGAACATTATGTCTTATATTTTAACATATTACTCCTGTCATTGAAGAATAGATTAGAAGACGATGGAAGTTAATAACGTTAAATATCACAAATTATAGATGAAGTCAGAAGCGGGATAATTCAAAGTTAAGTACATAGGCTTTTGAGTCAGAATCCTCTGTGAATTTTCACTAGTACATTAGCTTCTAAAAGCTCTTTTGGTCTCTTCTCAAGTTGGAATATTAGGTCCCGCAACCAATGTGTAGCATTAGTGGGAACTATAGGTTCTAAGAAAACTATACAACACAATTATTACTGTATACTGTAATAACATTAAAAAACAAACACATTTGTCAGTGTTTGTAATGCTTTTCAACTCCAGAAAATTTATGTCTGCAACCACATTGTCATCTTTAACATTTCTCCAGAGTTTCAGATATCATGATATCCATTACTCAAATGCTTTGAAATAGTAATATGGTAGATGAGATTACAGTTTTAACAGGTGTTAAATGGGTTTCTTGTCTCTCACCTTCTAATTAATCTCAGAAATAGTAAGTAGGTATCAATTCTATAAATACCAACATTACTTTTTTGGGAGACAAGCTTCAAGACAGATATACATTTCTATGTAACCTTATTCAGGATTTCATTTCAGCCACATAAAAGTAAATATTTGTACCAATTCTGCCCCTGACAGGCCCTTGAAAATACTCTACATGCTCAATGAGAGTTTGGCTGGAATTATTCTGTGGTTGAGATTGTTGTTAGATGCCTTTGAGTCATATCCGACGCATAGTGACATTCATAGGGTTTTCAATGGCTGATTCTTGCAGGATTGTTCAGGGAGTGGATTGCCAGGTCCTTCTCTCAGTGGTTGAGGAGGTTGATTCAAATATTTCAAATCAAAATAAATGCTTAACTATTGTAAACTGTAGAGACAAGAGTCATGATGAATCAATTATCTAAAGGTTTAAGTAAGCTTCAAAAGAATTTTTGAAATTAATGGTTGTAGCAGCATGCAGCTATTTTGAGCCCAATGTGCCTTTTGATAAGTTAAAGGGCCTTCTCCAAAGCCAGTACACCCATCTGTCCACAGCATTTAACTGCAGGTGACAACTGTGTTTCCTGAGCATCTGGTACTAAAAGTCTTTGAAATACTCTTTGTTCAATCTTCTACGCAGAGTAGAAGAAGGAATCTTTTGAAATATAAAGTAGATGAAGTAATGTCTTCTCCTTTAAAACCCTTCAAAAGCCCAGGATTGCACTGGAATAAACTTTGAATTCAGCATGACCACTCCAGAGGCTATGAGTGATCTGGCCAGTGTTTTCTTTCACTCAGAATTCTCTAAAAGACTGTCTGGCTAGTTCTGCATACATATGTGCACACACAGATTGTTTGGTAGTTCCTATGAAACACAGTCTGATAGTTCTCAAACTCTCAAAGCTCCCACCTTCCTAGGCCTCAGAACCTTCCCATGTTTCCCAAACTTAAATGTCTTTCCTGTACTTAGTACATGATTGATTTGTACCAAACTTCAGGTCTCAACCTAACCATGACTTCTGGATTTCTTGGAAAAGCCAATCGTTATCTTTTAATCTAATTTAAACCCTTTGTCTTTTCCAAGAACAACCACATTTTCTTTCATAGAAGGATAGATTTACTGTAAAGTGTCAGCTGATAGGAAGGAAATAAAGTGGTATAGTGGAATGAGATTTATTCTAAAATGAATGTATTAAAACAGTACCAATGGTATTGTGATTACAACAATAGATGATCACATCTTTAGGTTTTTATTTGGCTTAATGTGTTTTTCCCACCTTTAAATGTTGTAAACCAAAAATCCTTGAAAACAAAGAACATTTGGTTTTGTTCATCACTGTACAATTTTCCAAGGCCTGTACATGATAAAGTATTTACTATTTGTAATAAAGTATAATTATTTATAACCAAAATAATTATAATAAATAGAAAATATATTCAAATACATATCACATAATTTAGAACTGATAGCAATCCAGCAAATGTCAGTCAAGTGCTTGATTGAAACTTTGGTTATTTTATCTGGGAAAAAATAAATGGGTATTTCCCAAGGTTTTACAAATTCCTATGCAAATCTAAATTATCAGCACTGAATTAAGTTTCAGTTTGAAGTAATAGTTCTCATAAATTATATATATTTTACATTTGATTCTAGAACCCTTGATTGAAGTGACTTTCCTTTGCTTTGTACTTATATAGAGCTATTTGTGGACATTCTCCTATTTTTCCATTGATTTCTTGGCTTATCTTTACACTGTACCACCATCTTGATTATTGTAGATTTTTCAGAGTTCTAAAATAATGTAGAATAAATTTTGCAAGTCAATAATTCTATTTGAAGAATTTTTTAAATTCAAGACTGTATTGTTCATACTAATTTTAGAACCAACTTGTCAATTTCTACAAGAAATCTGCTGAAATGTTGATTAGGATTGCATCAGATCTATACACTACTTTGAGGACAACTGACATATAAGTATGTTTCATCTTGTAAATTAAAAAGATTATATATCTCTCCATTTATTGGGTCTTATTTAATTTATTAAACAATGTTTACAGATTTCAGTATAGAGTTCTTGAAATGTTATTTTAAATTAATTATTATGTATTTTTAAATCATTTAACAGGGCTTTTTGTAGCGGGGTGCCAAGGACTGAACTCAAGACCTCTAGTATGCTAGGCAAGTGCTCTGCTGCTGAGGTACATCCCCACATAGCCCAAGTATTTTATTTTTGATGCTATTGTAAATAGTTTTTATATTTTTCTTTTCATTTTTTGCTTATATAAACAGTTGCTTTTTTACTCTTGACCTTAATCACAGCAAATTATTATTATTTGTTGTTGTTAGGTGCCATGGAGTCGTGTCCTACTCATAGCGACCCTTATAGGGTTTTGAGTGGCTGATTGTTTTCGGGATTGTCTCGGGAGTGGGTTGCCACATCCTTCTCCCGTTTTTGTGATGCTGGGACTCAAACTTGGGACCTCAGAGACTGCAGAGCAGCACTCTACCAACTGAGCTAAATCTCAGCTCATGCAAATTATTATATTCACCTCTTAATTCATATAGATGTTGGGCATCCCTTGGAATTTTCAATGTATGTAGTCCTGTTGTCTGACTTTTACTTTTTTCTTGTCTCATTTTACTGGCAGATTATTATGTTAATATATGTGAGTTTTTTGTAGATACCTATTACTATATTGAGGAAGTTCTCATTGTTGCTAATAGAAAATTTGTTTTATGTATTACAAATGAGAATTGATTATATTAATATAATAGTTTCAAGTTTATTCTGTTAATGTGAATGAAATTCATGAATTTTTAAACTATTAAGACAATTTCTTTCATTCTTGAGGTAAATCCCATTTGATTGTATTATAGTTTATAATATTGCTGAGTTAAATTTACTATATTTTGTAAGAAATTTTGGATCACTAGGGCTACAGCCATAGCACCCTAGCATTCTATCCTGCCTTATCTTGGAAGCTAAGCAGAATGGGCCTGGTGAATCCTTGGGTGGGGGACCACCTGGGAATACCAGGTGCTGCAGGATAAGGAGAAGGACATAGCAATCCACTCCTGAAAAATCCGCCATCAAAAACCCTATGAATAACACAGAAGCACTAACAATACTGCTGGTCATGGCGTCCTGTCAGGGAATGTTTCATGCTGTTGTACATAGGGTTATTATGAGTCAAACCCAACCTGGGGGCACCTAATTATAACAAAAACACCCACATGATGAAATTTTGTCTGTATTTTTCAATATATTTGCATGAAAGTTTTCATACTACTGATATTTCTTCCTGAGAAATAAATATAATTCATTAGTGAAACTAGCTAATCCTAATGTATAATCATTATATTTTAAAAAACGGAGAAAATATATGAGAATTCTTGCAAAAAATTATTTAGTCAGTTTTTAATTCTAGTCTCTATCTTTCCATTTTCCTCTATTATTTTTCATTAATGTTTAATGTTGTGTGTAAAATATGAAATAAAACAATAAAGATATTACCTTTGGAAATTACCATCAAAGCATTTCATTTTGCATGATAAATGCAACTGGCACAAAAAAAGTAGAACAGGAGCTACTAAAAGGATTTTCAGGAGTTATATTATTGTAGGAAGTTGGTTGTTTTGATTTCTTTCCATTAAGACAAAATTGTCAGTGGTCACTTTTAATTGGGCTAGTTTAATACTTCAGAAATTTAATCTTACAAATTCTAGACTAGTTAGGATGTTAAACACACACACACACACACACACACACACACACACACATTTGAAAACACCACACCACGCAATGGCAAAAAGGATGGTACAAAATAATACTTATTCCTCTTCAAGGAGGGAAATATAAGGGTGAAATAGAACTCTCATTTGTGTAACTCATAGCATGTAGCAATGCACTGTCTGGTCCTTGTATTATACCTTTATCCACTTCCTTTGCCACTACTCAGCTCTTTTGACAACACTTTCAGATACATTGCCAAATAGAATGACTTACATTTTTATTTTTGAGGTATGTAAAGCACTTTACAGTTTTTCCTGATAAGAGTTGTGAAAACATTTCTAAAATATTTACTAGGAAACATATTTTCTTTGATATTCCAGAGATGTTACTCCTGATTTTATTATCTGTCTGTTCCCACAATGATATTAAGGATCTGAAATGGTCAAATGACAGTTTCCATTTCCAATCATTGCCATTCCTGGTTATTAATTGAAAATGAAGGAATTAACTTTGCCTCATTTCAATAGAAAGTTATTTATAAGAGATTATGGACAACATTTACAATTTATTGGTGGGACTCAGGCAACTACTTTTGTTTGAACTTCAAATAAGAAGACTCTCTAAAGATGCTTCTGTGCTTCTGACTCTGCCATCATCAGACTCTTAGAATATCACAAAGGCATAGAAAAAGCTTCTGGATCAAGAACATTTTGACTCTCCCACAATTCAATCAGAATAATATACATCCCATGTTTACAAAACCTAGTTCTGAATGAAACTCTTATGTATGCACATCTTAGTGGCTGAATGGTGAGAATGCACCACTGTCACTGAATCTTAACTGCAAGGGATTCTGGAACTAAATAGTTTTTTTTTTTCCATCGCCGACACTGACAAGTTGTTTAGAATGAATATTAAGTGTCATTAAAAATGTAAAACATTACTGGTGAAAAATATTCTTTCCCTTAATAATTAAGCCTCTAGTCTAATAGATCCCAGAGTAAAAATAAAATATGAAAGATCCTGCAAGAAAGCTCCCAAATTCATAACTCATAAATATATTTCTACTACCTAAAGTCAATTGGGCATTACCATGCATCAAAAAGTTTCTGGGTACTGGAATGCATGAAAATACCAGTGCATTTCAAAAGTGGGCATCAATTAACTTACTTATTTTTCCATTAAGTGTGTTGGTTATGCAAATGCATTATTGGGTAGAATTTTATGATAGTATACAAGCAATTTAATAAGTTCACAAATGACTATAAGATATAAATTCTGGATAAATGTCTAACCAGGTAAGAAAAGTTTTATTACTCACTTTATGAAGGAAGGGATTTAATACATTCCTAAAAGTTTTCAGCTGTAGCACCCTGGCACCTGATCCTGCCTGATCTTGGAACCTAACTGGGCTCAGTCTGGATGGGAGACTGTCTGGGATTACCAGGTGCTGCAAACTAGGAGGAAGGATCTGAAAACCCCCTCCTAAAACAATCCACTTGAAAACTCTATAAATAGCAGAGAAGCACTGACATAGTGCTGGGCATGGCACAGTATCAAGGAGTGTTTCTTTTATTTTACATAGGGTCACTATGAGTCAGACCCAACTCAACAGCAACTAACAAAAAGAACAATAAAAGGTGGCAAGCACCTTACATTATTGCATGCTACTATAATAATCTCAAGGATGTTAAATTGCTGAAAACATGTTAATTCTTATAGTTATGATAGAATGAGGAAGAAAGTTCCTCTAGTAATAGAATCAATAATGCTGGTGCAGTTGTCCTTGTCAAAGAAATTTTGTCATTTTGCCCATGCATAATCTATGTCCATGTCACTATATTATCTTTCCTTAGAATCACTGAATAAGCTCTGCCATGATTGGATTGCATGATAACTAATATTCACAAAATCGATCATCTCACTTCTTTTGATTATTAATACTGTGTATCTTCTTCAGGGCTGGGATTTGGCTCAGTGGGTAGAGCACTGCGCTGCAGTCTCTGAGGTCCCGAGTTCAATTCCCAGCACCGCAAAAATGGGAGAAGGACCTGGCAATCCACTCCCAAGGCAATCCCGAAACAGTCAGCCATTGAAAACCCTATGAGGGTCGCTATGAGTCGGATACCGACTCGACGGCACCTAACAACAACAACAACAATCTTCTTCAAGGGTTTCTTTAGTCTACATTCAGAAAGAAATGTTCAAGCTCGGGGACTATTTTGAAGATATGTTCATAAACTCTTTCTCTACAAAGTCTGTAATACTCCCAACCTATAGTGAAAGCCCTGACAATTATTAGTCATTGGTGGTTCCATCTCTTCTTCTAGGTAAAGTAGATAATAAAAATATTCTAATCAAAGTAATGCCCATTTCCCTTCCAGGACAGAAGAATAGCAGATGTAACACCACAAAATTCTATTTTTAAATTGAATATTCCTATTTTTAGCAACATTCTGAATTTTGAATTTTATTCCATGACACAATCAATCAGTCCATAATTTGAGATCTGGCTTTGAGTCTTTTATTTTATTTTATTTGATGCCATTAGAAAAAAGTAGTACATTCCTGTTGTGCTGGTTCTTTAAAATTTGCTTTAAAATTTTCTCTAGTATCATTTGTGTAGTGTTTCAGAGCATCAACCTCAGTGAATGCATGGATCCCAGGAGTAATTCAATTAATTTGTTTTGACCTCAGGTATCTTAAACTACTAGCAATTCAAAGCAGGGAAAGAAGTCAATATATTTCAATCTTTCTAGTTCATATATTCAATTTTGAAATTTTCACATATCCCTGAGGATCAGTTGCCTCTACATCACTCTCTGGCACCAATATTTATGTAAATTAAGATTCCACTTTTATTGACAAGCAACAAAAAACAACTCTGGAAAAATTAACAGCACGACCAATAACAAAATGTTTATTTGAAAAACAGCTGTGGTAGATAACAGGAATAAGTAAAATAACTAAGAAAGCGAGGTTAAAGAGAAAGATTGAGTCATAACATTTCAGGAGAACTTCAATAAGAGGAACCCATGTATCTTCTTGCTATGAAGTGTCCATCAAAACTAAATTACAGATAGGAGGAATCACAGAGGGCAGAAACGTCATCAGCATGTAATACACTCTTTTCCTAGCCATCATGATAGGATAAACACTAGTGTGTACAAGTCCAGCTTAGCATGATTTTATGATTCAAACTTGTGTCACCACAACACATCTCCTATCTATTTTTCCTACAAAGTGAATGGTATATAAGATTATTTTTTGCTCTGTAAATTTAGAGGATATTAATCTTTCCTAAATAGTTTATCAATTAGATTCTTTCTTTGCACTTTTGCTAAAATGATGACTCAGTAAATTACTTAGGTTCTTCCCTTTTAAGGATAGACAGTTTGTTTCAGCTAATTGGCCTGGGTTTGATCCCCAGAACCTCAAAAATGGGAGAAGGACTTGGTAATCCATTCTCAAAAACAATCCTGAAACAATCAGCTATTGAAAACCCTATGAGAGTAGCCATGAGTCGGATTTGACTCTATGGCACCTAACAACTACAACAAAAATTTAACACATGTAAAATCCATGAGATGTATAAACTTTGTTAGATTAAAATTTTATTCCACTTACCTGAAGCTAAGTTTATTCCTTTCCTCTCCTTTTCTCTTTCTTCCTTCCGTCCTTTCTTTCTCTTTTCTTTCTTTCTTTTTCTTTCCTTCCTTCCTTCCTTCCTTCCTTCCTCCCTCCCTTCCTCCTTCCCTCCCTCCCTCCCTCCCTTCTTTCTTTCTTTCTTTCTTTCTTTCTTTCTCTCTCTCTTTCTTTTTTTTTTTTTTTTTTTTTTTACTTCTTTCTTTTCTCTTTTGCTGAGTTTGGGTCCTTGCACATACTTTGCAAGCATTCTGCCATTGAGCTGTATTTCCTACCCCTTTTTAAATTTTCTTAATTGAAACAGAGTATCATTAAGTTGCCTCTGGCCTTGAATTTGAGATCTTCCTGCCTCTACTTCCCCAGTGGCTGGGATTACAAGTATTTGCCACCACGCTCAGTTTACTTTCATTTAAAAATTTATCATAAGTGTGCTAAGAAAAGAAACTAGTTTTAAGTGTCTGAGATAACTATTTAGACATGTAGTTACTGGATTTATTTAGGAAAAGCTTCACTAAAATGAAATAAAAAGAAATTGTTCTTGTTGCTGTTAGGTGTCTTCAAGTTGGATTTGACTCATAGTGATCCTATTGACAATAGAATGAAACACTCTTCAGTTCTGTGTCAGGCACATGACCCTTTTTACGTTTAAGACCTTGTTGAAGCTATTGTGTCAATCCATCTACTTGAGGGTTTTCCTTTTTTTTCTGTTGACCTACCACTCTCCCAAACATGATGATGCTCTTCTCCAGGGATTAGTTCCTCCTGACAACATGTCCAAACTACATCAGATGCAGTCTAGTCATCCTAGCTTCCAAGAAGCATTCTGGTTATACTTATTCTAGGACAGATCTCTTAGTTCTTTTGGCAGTCCATTCTATATTCGATATTTTTATTCAGCACTATAATTCAAAAGCATCAATTTTTCTCCTGTCTCCCTTACTCAACTTCCAGCTTTCACAACTATGTTATGCAACTGAAAATACGATGCCTTGAGTCAGGTGCAGCTTCACCTTCAATGTGACATCATTACTTTTCAGCACTTTAAAAAGTTCTTTTGCAAGAGCTTTTCCCAATGAAATGTGTCTTTTGGATTTCTTGACTGTTGATTCCAGTTGGGTGTTGATTGTAGAACCAAGTAAAGCAAAATTTTGGACAACCTCAATCTTTTCTCTAGTTATGATGAAGCTTTGTAGTAACCCAGTTATAAGGATTTTTGTTTTGTTTTTGTTCAGGCGAAATACATAATGAGGGATGTGTTCTTTGATCTTCATTAGTACATGTTTCAAATCCTCTTCACTTTCAGCAAGGAGAGTTGTGTCATCTGCATAAGGCAGTCTTCCTCTAATCCTGATGCTGCATTCTTCTTCATAAAGTTGAGCTTGGATTATTTGCTCAACATAGAGATTGAAGAGGTATGGTGAAAGGACACAGCCCTTACACCTTTCCTGACTTTATATCAGGCAGTGTTTTCTGGTTCTTTTTGAATAACTGCCTCCTGGTTCATGTACAGATTCCTTATGAGTAAAACCAAGTGCTCTAGTATTCCCATTCTTTGCAGTGTTATCCATAATTTATTGTGATCCACAAAGTAAAATGCCTTTGCATAGTCAATAAAACACAGACATCTTTCTGGTATTTTCTATTTTCAGCTCACATCCATGTGATATCAGCAATGATGGCCTTGGTTTCACACCCTCTTCTGAATCCAGCTTGATTTTCCAGCAGGTCAATGTGTATAAACTGCTGCAGTCACTTTTGAATGATCTTTAGAAAAGTTTACTTGCATGTGATATGAATGATATCATTAGATAATTTCCACATTCAATTGGATCCTCTTTTTTGGGAATAGGCACAGATAGGGATCTCTTCCAGTCAGTTGGCCAGGTAGGTGTTTTCCAAATCTCTTGGCATAAACGTTAGCACCCCCAGTGCTGCATCTGTTTTTAGAAACATTTCTATTGATATTGCATCAATTCATGGAGCCTTGTGTTTCACCAATTCCTTCAAGGCAGCTTCTAATTTATTCTTCAGTACCATTGGCTCATCATCATATGTAACCTCTTGAAATGGTTGCTCATCCACCCATTCATTTTGGTATAATGAATCTGCATATCTTATCCATCTTCTTTTGATGTGTCCTCTGTTGTTTAATATTTTCCTGTAGAATCCTCCATTATTGCAACTAGAGGCTTGAATTTTCTTTTCAATTACTTACACTTGAAAAAAACAAAGAATGTTCTTCCTTTGTGGTTTTCTGTCTCCAGCTCATGTCATAATATTTGATTTTGTCTTCTAGAGCTGCCTGTTGAAATCTTCTGTTTAATTCCTTATCTTCATCATGTCTTCCTTTTACTTTGCTCCTCAACATTCAAGGGCAATTTTCAGAGTCTCTTTTGACATGTAATTTGGTCTTTTCTTTTTTTCCTGACTTTAATATCCCTTTGATTTCTTCATGAATGGTATCTTTGATGTCATGCCACAACTCATGTCATCTTTGATCATTAGTATCTAAGGCATGACACCTGTTCTTGAAGAGGTCTCTGAACTCAGGTGGGATATACTCAAGATCATATATTGGCTCTCATATACTTGTTCTAATTTTCTTCAGTTTTGGTTTGAACCTACATATGAGCAGTTGATGGTTTTATCCACAATCAGCACCTGGTCCTGTTCTGACTTTTGATGTTGAGCTTTTCCATCATCTCTTTTTACAAATGTAGTCAATTTAGTTCCTATATGTTCCATCTGGTGACTTCCATTTGAAGTCACCATTTATGTTAGTGAAAAAATGCATTTGCAATGAAAAGGTCATTGGTCTGACAAAATTCTATCATATAATCTCCAGCATCATTTCTGTTACCAATGCCATATTTTCAGACTACTGATCCTTCTTTTTTTCCCCAACTTTTGCATTCCACTCACTAGTAATTGTCAGTACATCCTGATGGCATGTTCAATCTATTTCAGTTTGAAGAAGTTGGTAAAAATCTTCTCTATCTTCATTTGTAGACTTAGTAGTGAGCATGTAAATTTGAATAATAGTCATATTAACTGGCCTTCTGTGTAGGTATATGGATATTATTCTAAGACCAGGAGCATTGTACTTCAGGACAGATCTTGATATATCTTTTTTGATGAGGATTGCAACCCTATTTCTCTTCAATCTACCATTCCAAGCATAGTTGACCATATGATTATCTGATTGCAAATGGGCCATGCCAGTCCATTTTAGCTCATTGATACCTACAGTGTCAATGTTTATGCCCTCCATTTTTTTTGATGATTTTTAATTTCCCTAGATTCCATATACTTGCAAATTAAATAAACTCATTCAATATAGTTGAATATGCCAAGCATGGAACAAAGAAGATAGTCTTGGATATTAATAGTTTTCACATGAAGACAGAGAACATGTATGTAGATGGGTACATGTATTATAAACATATATAGCAAGTTATACTAACAGACACACACACACACACACATATATATATATATAGCAGCTGTTCCTTCTCATTTTGAGTCGTGCCATATCAGCAAATGGATGTCCTTGGGGATTTACTCCATTCTTGTCATTAAGGTTGACTCTAGTTTGTAGGGGCAACTCTTCCTCAGTCATATTTTGAGTGCCTTCCAACCTGGGGGTTCATTTTAGTGCACTATATCTGACAGTGTTTCTCTGCTATTCACAGGGTTTCCAACAGATAATTATTTCAGGAGTAGATTAGACATGATGCCCTTCTCCTTAGTCTGTCTTAGTTTGGATGCTCAGATGAAACCTGTCCAACATGAGTTCCCTGCTGGTATCTGTAATACCTGCAAAATAGCTTTCATCATCACAGCAACATACAAATCCCCATAAACTGACAGTCACATGGAGAAAAAAAGAAATTACTAAATTAAAAATAATGCTAATAAAATTCAAGAAGGGCAAGAATTCCAGGATAAAGGCATTCAATACCACCTGAACTTCTTTCTGTCAGGGTCATTTGAATGTCACTTGAGTTTGATATTGCATCTGTGCACTCCTTTTGTGGTTGTTTATGTTAGGTGCTGTGGAGTCAGTGCCCAACTCATAGAAACCTTATGTACCACAGTTGAAACACTATTGTTAGTGTTTGTCTGCTATTCGTAGGGTTTTCAATGGCTGATTGTTTTTTGGGAGTGAGTTACCAGGTCCTTCTCCAGAGCCCATAGCACATGGTGTTCCCAGGCAGTCTCCCATCAAAGTACTAACCAGGCCCAACCCTGCTTGGCTTTAGAGATGTGACAGGATTGGGTGCCACAGTGGTACGCCTGCAGGATGCACTCTTGTTAGGATTGAGTAAATGTTAAAAATACTGGAAAAACTATTGTCAAAAAAAAATATTTTGTGAATACGGGATGAAAATGGCCTGGATAATTGCTGCATTCCTCATATAAAATGAATTGTTTGATCATAAATCCATATATTTAAATAACATTAGTATTTTTACACTTTTCTCTATTCTTTTCTAATGTTCATTTAGCTGTACAATAGTTTTGCTTATACTTTGAGTCATTTGAGGAAAAGAATCCAAGTGTTTTCTGCTCTATTCCAGATGTTTGTAATAATGTGTGACTGGCATAAATTCTAACAATTGAAGATTTTTCTAACAGGAAATAGTTTGCAAGTTATACTAACATAAAACAGAAAGTTGAAGTTAGAACACTTTTTTATGAATTTAAAGAATTTGCTACTAATTCACACAAGAGTTTGCACATCAAATATATCCCTAGATGAACACATTAAGACAACTAGTGACATGGGAGGTGGAAACAGAAGGATCACAAGTTTGAGGCCAGAGGCAGTCTGCTTACTTTACTGAAAGAAATGGCTGAAGCAGGTAACAGATATTTGGTTTGAGAATGTAATAATAATCACTATTAGTAAAGCAGTATAGCTTAAACCATTTATAGGAAAAATATACATTTTCTGAAAAATAATGTCATCTACAAATGTTTTAGAGGGACTGGGCTACAGCTCAGTGATAGAATACTTGCAAAGTACATGTGAGGTCCTGGGCTTAGGATGAGGAAATGAGGCTTGAAAACAATACCTTAATGAGTCATTAGATCTTGTATTTACTAAGACATGACACAAAAATCAACTGAACAAAACTAAATGTTGTGTCATCAAGATATGCTATTAGATGGCTAAATATAAAATATGATATTAATCTTTAGACTATAAAGAAGTCTATACATTGTTGCTGCACTATTTCCTTTTTAATTAAATCCATATACTTACAAATGAAATAAACTCATTTAATATAGTTGAATATGCCAAGCATGGGACAAAGAAGACAGTCTTGGATATTAATAGTTTTCACATGAAGACAGAGAACACGTATGTAGGTGGGTACATGTATTATATACATATATGGCATCCTGCATATATTGGATAAATATCTCCTTTGGGCACAAAGAAAATAAACTTTAGTTTTACCATTTTGAATGAAAAGTATGAATGACTATGTTGAGATTTATAGACCTAAATAAATGTAAAATAATTGCTTTATTTCAGTGAATAATATCTCATGGAATATATCCCCACTAGTAATTTATAAAGGATGCCAGGACAAATGACAACTAGGCACCAATGGATATGAAATAAAGTTTTTGACTTACAGTAAACCACAAATGATTTCCCAAGGTGAAGGCTCAGGCTCTGGAAGGAGTGAATCAAGAGCCAAGCACAGTGCATTAGGGTCCTTTTGGTGACTAGATGGCAAGACTGAGGAAGGGGCCACGTTTTGGGCAGTCATTTGCCAGGCCCATTTGTAGCCAGCCTCAAAGCAGGAGTGGGGCTGGGATTTAGCTGAGTCGGTAGAGCGCTGTGCTGCAGTCTCTGAGGTCCCAAGTTCAATTCCCAGCACTGCAAAAATGGGAGAAAGGCCTGGCAATCCACTCCCAAGGCAATCTCAAAACAGTCAGCCATTGAAAACCCTATGAGGGTTGCTATGAGTTGGGTACCGACTCAAAGGCACCTAACAACAACAATCAAAGCAGGAGTGGTGCTCAGGGACTCTCTTATGTTGTTTGCCTAATGTGGGGCTTCTGGGAAAATAATAGGAAACTAAAAGCTGTCAGGTCAAATATTACAAATAGACCTCTATTCTTTATTATAAGAATAAGCATAAAAGAAGTCATTAATTATTTTTGGAAGTTGCAGTCCAATAAAGAGGAGGGGGGTAAGTAAAACAGGGTTTTAAATTAGAGATGAGACATTTGTATGGGTCTGTCAAATGGGAGAAAACTCTTTGTAGGGCTAAAAAGAAGGAAGAATTCCTTGTAGGGAATGAATATTTCCTTAGGCAGACACTTTTATCGTGGCCCCAGAAGTGAGTATTGTGTACAAAAGTAAGAAGTATTTGTGAAGGAGAGAATTTAAGCAAGATTTAGACAGGATCCACTTAAGTTATGATACTTAGAATAATGAATATGAAGATCATGGGTGAAGATTTCTTTTTCTCACTGAAAGAAATGGCTGAAGCAGGTAACAGATATTTGGTTTGAGAATGTAATAATAGTCACCATTAGTAAAGCAGTATATTTTAAACCATTTATAGGAAAAATATACATTTTCTGAAAAATATTGTCATCTACAAATGTTTAAGAGTTACCTGGTATCACATTTGTGTTAGAAACTCTAGTGTATATAAGGACTCATATCTTCAAAACATGAATATTATATTAACATGGAAGACATGTTTTCCAAAAAGTAAGCTTTTGGTGAGAAAGACTATATAATATAGAACCTGGTTTTTCCTACATCTTATCATCAATATTTTTTCTCTATAATAATAGAAACACCTTCTACCTTTTATCCTAAAAAATATTTGTTATTGGCTAAAGTTTATTAGGTTTAATGAAATGTGTTTCATTTACGTATTATTAATGGAAAAATCCAGCTTTGCTTCTTACTTATCTCAGTATAAGTATTATTTTCAGTAATGCTAAAACTGAATTTTCTCAAATATTAAAGCATAATATTTTCTAATTTGAGAAAATTTCAACAAACTGTCATAGTCCCAGAAGTCTCTGAAGACTGATGAATGCTTAACAGAAAAAATTGTCTCAGTGATGTTTTAAGATATGACTTTTCTCCCAAAATTAAGCAAAAAAAGAGGAAAGTACTTTTAAAACTATTAAGGAAGTGTTAGGTAAATAATATTTCATTAGACAATAGAAGAACCATAAAATATTACCATCATTTGGTTAGTTTTCATTCTTAAAACAAGGAAGGTACATATATACATATATATATATATATATATATATATATATATATATATATATAGTTTGATTGGGAAAAAGGCCTGAAAGGCCTTGCAAGACATCTTACCAAAGAAGATAAACTGATGATATGAAAAGACAGTTGCATCATATGTCATATCAGGGAAATGAGAATTAAAACCATGATAACATAGCAGTATATCTATTGTTGTTATTGTTAGGTGCTGTCGAGTCGGTAATTCATAGCGACCCTACATACAACAGGCGAAACACAATTGTCAGTGCTTCTCTGCTCTTCATAGGGTTTTCAATGGCAGATTGATTATTGGGAGCGGATTGCCAGGTCCTTCTCCCAAGCCTGCAGTATCTGGTGTTCCCAGACGGTCTCCCATCTAAGTACTAACCAGGCCTGACCCTGCTTAGCTTCCGAGATCTGAAGGGATCGGATGCCACAGGGCTACAGCTGCAGGCCAGTATATCTATTAGGAACTCCTAAATCCAGAATTGGGAGAAGGACCTGGCAACCCCCTCCCAAAAATCAATCTGCCATTGAAAACCCTATGAACAGCAGAGAAGCACTGACAATAGTGTTTCCCCTGTTGTACAGAGGGCCGCTGTGAGTCGGATACCGACTCAACGGCATCTAACAACAACAACAACAAATCCAGAACAGGGCTGGGATTTAGCTCAGTTGGTAGAGTGCTGTGCTGCAGTCTCTGAGGTCCTGAGTTCAATTCCCAGCACCACAAAAATGGGGGAAGGGCCTGGCAATCCACTCCCAAGGCAATCCCGAAACAGCCATTGAAAACCCTATGATGGTCACTATGAGTTGGATACCGACTCGAAGGCACCCAACAACAAATCCAGAACACCATCCCTACCAAATTCAGCTGAGGATGTGAAGCAACAGAGACTCCCATTCAGTCCTTCTGGGAATGAAAAGATGTAAGACTACTTTGGAGAAAGTTTATTAGTTTCTTCCAAAACTTTGATCTATAGTCACACTCCTTGATATTTACTCAAAGGAGTTAAAAACTTAATTACACCTCAAAATCTTTACACAAATGTTCATATTGAGTTTATCCATAATTGTGTAAACTTGGAAGAAACCAAGATGTCCTTTATTAGGTGAGTGGATAAATAAAATGTGGTACATCGAAAAAATGCCTCAACACTAAAAAAAAAAAAAAAAAAAAAAAAAAAAAAAAAAAAAAAAAAAAAAAAAAAAAGAACTATGAAGCTGTTAAAATGCAAGGAAAAACTTAAAGATATATATTGCTGATTGAAAGAAGCTATTATGAAAAGGTTACATATTGTATGATTCCAAATATGTAACATTCTAGAAAAGCAAAACTATGGAGAAGTATAAAGGTAAAACAATTACAATAAATAAGTTTTTTTTTTAAACTGGTTACCAGTGATTAATGGGGAGAACGGTGAACAGACAGAGCACATAGGCTATTTGTTGTTGTTGTTAGGTGCTGTGGAGTCTGTGTCTGACTTATAGAGACCCTACATACAACAGATGAAACACTATTGCTACTGCTTCTCTGCTATTCATAGGGTTTTCAACAGCTGATTATTTTGGGAATGGATTGCTGGATCCTTCTCCCAAGACTACAATGCCTTTTATTCCCACATGGTCTCCTATCCAAGTACTAACCAGCCCTAACTCAGCTTCCAAGATCTGAGATCAGTCACCACAGTGGTATGGTTGCCTGCTAGGGTATGTAGGACAGAGAAACTAGTCTAGATTGATATTCTGTTTATATTCTAAGATACATTGTTACTCTATAATAACGCATGCCATAAATTGTCCTCTTCTGTTGAATGTGCAACATCAAGTGTGCACTCTAAAGTAAATGATTGACTAGATGATAATGATGTGTTAGTGTAGCTCATCAATTGTAACAAACATACCAACTCTAGGAAAGATGTTCATAATGGCAGGCTATGCATATATGGAGGCAGAAGGTGAATGGAAAAATCTCTGTACATTCTGCAATTTTTTGCTGTGAATATAAAACTACTCTAAAATAGTCTATTAAAAACAACTGACTTCATATCAACATGACATCATGTTGTTGTGTTGTTAGGTGCTCTCAAGTTGGTATCCCACTCATAGCGAACCTACATACAACAGGTGAAACACTATTGTCAGAGCCTCTCCACTGTTCTTGGGGTTTTCAATGGTTGATTGTTTATTGGGAGTGGGTTGCCAGGTCCTTCTCCCAAGCCTACAGCACCTGATGTTCTCAGGCGGTCTCCCATCCAAGTACTAACCTGGCCTGACCCTGCTTAGCTTCCTAGATCTGATGGGATTGGGTGCCACAGTGCTATGGCTACAGGCTCATCTCATCATACATAGTAGTAAAGCCTTAATATTAGGAAGCTATCATTCATAGAGCAATATTTTTATAATCACTAATAATCTTCCACAGATTATAGAATTTTATTTTCAAGTATTCATTTAGTTCTCGGATTAAAAATATGAAATACTAAAATCTTCTGTACCATATATACCATGAAACCTTATATTATAGCTCATTAATTCCTTTGGGCAAAATCTTAGGCTAAAATTAATGATACTAAAATGTTCATTTCAGCGACTTAGCTATATGTGTATTTGTGTGTTTTATAGTCATAGATTGTACTCTGAATCTCAGTCTTTTTATTTACACAGTTGATAACAGGAAGGAATAGAATCAGTGCAATGAGCCATCACAAACCCATAAATTATACTAGAAAAAATAGTCCAAGATCTATGTCCAGCAGAGCTACTCGATGTTGTCTCTTCCAAATTCCCTGTTATTTCCATATGCTTACTATATCATGCAGATGAGTTCACCCCTCAAGCTGGTGTTACTCTATTTAAGCATGGTATTTATAGCATATATTGGTGAGACATATCTAAAATTATAATTTGTGAAGACCTTATATTGCTCTACAGAATATTAGTAAATGCATGAAAATTTCTAAATTTTTGTTTACATTTTAATTTACATCTAATTTAAATTTACTTTCCTTTTGTCTAATCAATACCAGATTGTGAGAGTCTCAAATCTGTTGAGAGTGATTTATCACTTATTGAGGCACATGGCACTTTTTTTAAACATAAATCAAAACTTTGGAGAATCACAAATTACATTACACATATATATACACATACACAACTTCTGTCAATTCTGTCACAGTCAAAACATAGCCAGCTGCTTCTGAGATGATATCAAGTGGCAATTAAAATAGCACAGTAATGTTATGCTACAGTGAGGTTCAGAAAATATTTTATGTGGTAAAAGCAAGAATTATATTTAGATGGTTAGAATTTATGTTCCACATTAAGAGAACAGATGTCCTGAAAGATTAATCTTTGGTGCCATCATGTCTATTTATGCATATTGGGCAGTGTGGCTTGTTTGATCTAGATACTTGCCTTCTCTAACTTCAGTCCACTAAACAGTGGACTCCAAGTATCTTCTGAGGACCATAAGTTCAATAGAATACTAAAAGTAATTTTGTCAAAACTGAGGTCTGTGATCAAATAAGATTTGGAAACACCATGTTAAAGTTGCACATTTTTCACTCCAAAGAAATGTCAGACTCTTTAATATACTTACATGTGTTATGGGTCTTCTAGAAAAAATTGCATCACTTCTCCAAATTATTTAAGTATAAGACTATGCCAACACTGGGCACAATAATACATGCCTGTAATCCCAGCAACTCAGGAGATCAAGGTAGAAGGATCATAAGTTCAAGGGCAGAGGCAGCCTGCAGAGTTTATGGAGACCCTGACTAAAAATAAAAAAATAAAAATTGGGCTCTGGATGCAACTCAGTTGGTAGACCACTTGTAAAGTATGTGCAAGGCCATGGGTTCAACCTCTAAGTACTGCAAAAAAAAAAAAAAAAAAAAAAAAAAAAAAAAAAAAAAAAAAAAAAAAAAAAAAAAAAAAAAAAAAAAAAAAGAGAGAGAGAGAGAGAGAGAGAGAGAGAAGTCAGAAGCAGATAAAAAATATATGACCAGCAAAATTGAGAAAAGAATTATATTGATATGTAATATCTGTTTAAAGCATCAGGGAAATTAATACCAGTAAAAATCAGAATTTTGTTGGGTTTAATACAATTATTTCAGTCTAATGTGCTTATCTTGGTATGTACAGTAGCTATGAACTTGATTTTTTGCAGTGCTAAACACGTTTGACTGAATCAATCCAGAACTCTCTTTTCAAGGAGCATCTACTAGGGTAATGGTGCATGGCATGCACTTACAGATTTGTTCTAAATCCCATTCACCACATTTGTCATTCTGCTCAACAAAGGATGCTGTAACATTCACTGCTTCTAGGTTTCTAGCACTACCAGTTCTCCTGGAGTAACTATGGTTCCCGTATGCCTGTCTTCAGGTTCTTCAATTAAATAAGGATCCAGCCACTGCCTTAGAATATATAAGGACCAGTGAGCATTTAGGACACATAGTGACAATGAAGTGGTCTTTTACTTTAAACAGATAGAAGCAATTAAGCAAGATAACCTGCAATAACACAAAGTCTCTCTCTTAAGCTAAGAAAGATTCTGCTTCAAAATCACCTCCTAGCTGACGACTGGTGTTATGTGTTCTCTTTTCAAATACACAAATAAACGACAGTAAATGAGTTTTTTCCATGGCTTTATTGCACTGAAAAAGAACTGGAGAGCAAATAACACATTGGAAGGAAAATCATAAGTAATATCACAAAATGGAGGAAGTTAAATACAAAATACCTTCAGAGAATCATGTAAGGAGAAACAAGATAATTTGCACTGAATAGCTCAAGAGAAGCTCAAAATATAGAGCTACAAAATCTATAAAATGCAGGTATTATATGGAACCAAAGACAGAGGAATTTGTCAAGAACAGAGCTCTGTAAATCTGTAGTGTCTGTTACTATTTTTACCCTCCAGAAATCCAGAAACTAGCATGCATTTCCTGCTCCCCCAAAAGATGGAAAGATTCTGGAGAAATCAAAAACCCCCCTAGAAGAAATATCCACGGATATTGATAAATGATGTGAAAGTAATGACAAATCTGCTATACTTTATTGTCACTATAATGAAGTCAGCTGAAACCTGTCTACCATGGGTGACCATGCTGATATCTGTAATACCAGGAGCATAGCTTTCAGCATCACAGCAACACTCAAGCCCCCACAGAACAGAAAACTAACAGACATGTGAAGGCATTTGATTGTGTGAATTACAACAATTATGGATAACATTGTGAAGAATGGGAATTCCAGAGCACTTAATTTTACTCATGAGGAATCTGTGCATGGACCAGGAGGCAATGGTTTGAACAAAACAAAGAAACACTGCTTGGTTTGAAGTTGAGAAAGGTGTGCATCAGGGCTGTATCCTCTCACTATACCTCTTCAATCTCTGTGCTAAGCAAATAATCTGAGAAGTTGGACTTTATGAAGAAGAACATGGCATCATTATTGGAGGAAGACTCATTAACAACCTGTGTTACACAGATGAAACAACTCTCCTTGCTGAAAGTGAAGAGGATTTGAAATGTTTACTGATGAAGATGAAAGAAAGTAGCCTTCAGTATGGATTGTGCCTCAACATCAACAAAACAAAAATCCTTACAACTGGATCAATAAGCATCTTCATGATAACTGGAGAAAAGTTTGAGGTTGTTCAAGATTTTGCTTTACTTGTTTCTAAAACTAACACCCATGGAGGTTGTTGTTGTTGTTAGGTGCCGTCTAGTCAGTATCCAACTCTTAGCTACCATCATAGGGTTTTCAATGGCTGTTTTCGGGATTGCCTTAGGAGTGGACTGCCAGGCCCTTCTCCCACCCACGGAGGTAGCAGTCAAGAAATCAAAAGATGCATTTCATTGGGAAAATCTGTTGCAAAAGACTTCTTTAAAGTGTTGAAAATAATGATTTCACCTTGAAGACAGAGGTGCGCCTGACTCATGCCATGGTATTTTCAGTCATATCATGTGGTTGTGAAAGCTGGACATTGAACAAAGCAGACTGGAGAAGAACTGATGTTTTTGAATTATGGGGCTGGTGACAAATAATGAGCATACATAGAATGCCAAAATAACCAGCAGATCTTTCCTAAAAGAAATGCAACCAGAGTGCTCCTTGCAAGCAAGGATGGCTACACTGTGTCTCATTTGTTTTGGACATGAAGTCATGAGCGACCAATCCATGGAGAAGGGCATTATGTTTGGGAGAGTAGCAGGTCAATGAAACAAAGGAAAACACTCAACTAGATGGATTGACACAGTGTTTACAACAATGAACTTAAACATAGTGGGGTTTTGTGCCTGACACACAATTGGGGAGTATTCCATTTTGTTGTACATAGGGTCACTATGAGTCAGACTCAACTTGAGAGCATCTCAACAACAACAACAACAACAACACAATGAAGTCAATGAAACCAGTGTTTCTCAAACCTGAATGTGCACACGAATCAACTGACGTCTTAGTAGAATGCATACTAATTCATTCATTAGTTCCGGGATGTGGCCTGAGACTCTACATTTCTAATACTTCTGAATTTCAACTGGTCCATCAAATACACTTTGAGTGAAAAGGCACTAGAAGACAAACTACAGCTGTACTCAGATTAACTGCTTCCAGGAACCTCAGGGATATGGAGATAGTGATAATTACAGGGAACATATTCTAAAATATGAAAATTATGCCAGGTGCCATGGTGCAAGCCTGTAATCCCAGCAATTTTGGAGGCAGAGGCAGGATTGCAAGTTTGAGATGAGAAGCAGTCTGCATAATTTAGTGAGATGCTGTTTCAAAAGTAAAAAAAAAAAAAAATAGCCTGGGCGTGCAGCTCAGTGGTCCAGCACTTGCAAAGCATGCAAGCATGAGGCCCTGGGTTCAACCCCCAGTACAGAATAAATTTTTTTGTGTGTAATAGCTTTCCAGATATCATTATAGAGATATGAATCACCTTTATGAAACTAGAGGAGAATTCTGGGGAAAAATGGAAATCAGAGCTTGAGAACATGATTCTAGGAATTTAAAATATTTTATGTTAGAAAAGCTTGCAGCTGTACCACTGTGGCTTCTGATCCCATCATATCTCAGAAGCTAAGCAGATAATCAGAGCCAGGCCTGGTTAGTACTTGGATGGGAGACTGCCTAGGAACACTAGGTGTTGTAGGCTTGGGAGAAGGACCTGGCCACCCACTCCCAAAAAATAATCAGCCATTGAAAACCCTATGAATAGCAGAGAAGCACTGACAATAGTGTTTTGACTGTGTATGACTCCATGGCATCTAACCACAACAACAACATGTTAGAAAAACACCAATAATAGGTTTGGGAAATGAAATCAAAGAAATGTAGATGTGGAATATATATGTACATATATATATGTATGTATGTATGTATGTATGTATGTATGTATATGATGAAGACTAACAACCTGTGTTACACAGATGACACAACTCTCCTTGCTGAAAGTGAAGAGGATTTGAAATGTTTACTGATATATATATATATATATATATATATATATATATATATGTATATATATATATTTCCCAAACAATTTGAAATAAGGAAAACTGATATAGAAATTTCTGAATCAATTTAAGGGAACTAAAAACAATACATGTTAAGTAAGAGAAAAATGGACGGCAGGAAATTATCATGAAGAAATATGCAAAAATATTTGGTGAAACTAGAGGCATGCCTCTCTGGGTGGGAAAAGGCTTAGTGAATCTGACTCACAACACACATCAATATTGTGCATGCCAGAAATATAGATTCAATACATAATTTAAAAGACAGAATACTAAAGCCATCAAAATTGTGAGGAAAAATTATTTGGTCTGGAATTCCATATCCATCCATATTAAGGAACTGTTATGCCAAAATAAAGATATATTTAGATAAAAAGATCAAAAACTGTGTCTGGTAGGCGTTCATCCTTAGACAGTTTCTAAAAAATATGCTACAGGCAAATTAAGTAGTCAATCATGAAAATGAAAGTCATAGGATCCAAGATAAAGGTGACTCATTAGGGGATAGTGGTATAGCTAATCTCTAGGATGATGAGAAAGAAGAATCCCAAATGGACAAAAGTCCAAACAAGCCAGGAAAACCACAGGTGAGTTGGATCTATGGAATGAAGGATTCTTCCTTAAGGTTATCCTAGGTGGTTCCCCTACATTCCTTAGTGTGTGTGTGTGTGTGAAACCAAAAGTAAAGTGCCTGAGCATTTAAAAAATAATAATAGAGGGTGAGAATTTTTATGCATTGGAAAAAAGTAGACATTAAAAAGGAGTAAAGAAATTTGGTGGTAATAATAATAATAATAATAATAATAATAATAATATGAGCTGAGGTAAGAATGATCGGGGTCTGGTTATTTTCAGCTGTGCCTCTGCCAAGGTAGAGCCTTGATTCAACCAGTAGTGCTGGGCAGAAGAAAGGACCACAAAAGAGCCCCATCTCTTGGCCATACTTGCCTGCAACATATTCTTAGCATCAGAGGGCTGGCAGTAGTATGAGAAAGGCTGACAGCCATGGAGAATATAGTGTTCTGACCATGAGCTATGGGGAGAGGAGCCCTGTTCTTGGCCACCCCAGCCTAGAGTGGAGTTTCTGTCTGGCAAAGCAGGAAGAGAATACAGAAAAAACAGGGCTTGGTTTGAATGCCATTTTGTTCCTACCGAGTTTTAGTGTGTTGGAATGTTTCTTCACTTACTGGAGTTTCTTAGAACCATTTCTAGAGATTGTAATTGATGTTTTTAAAGATATTATCCATGCTCATCAGTTTTGTTGGGGAGAGAAAGCAGAGCAGCAGAGGTCTTCAGGCTACTTTGCCAGAAATGACTATTTTCCAACCAGGTTTAATTTTTTACAAACACCATCACTTCTCTCAGATCCCATTGCTCTTTCTTTAAAATGAAGATAACACTGCCTAGTTTTCAAGTTTTTGTTGATATTAAGTGAAATATACACGTAAAATGTTTACCTAATTTTCTCATATAGAAGGCATTTTCGTAATGGGTGACTGTTTCTGTCTCTAATTAAGAGTCAACATATATGTCTTATACTCATTCATTCCATTAAACATTTCTTGAGCACCAGATGTGTGTGATATTCTAAATGACAAGAATTTTGAACAAACCAAAGAAACTGCTTTTATAGAACTTAAATTCTAATGGGAGAGGTAGACAATAAAGAAATGAAAATATAAAACAATATTAGGAAATAATAGATACAATCAAGAAAATTACAACAAGTTAAGTACTAGAGAATAATAGGACACTGTCATACATATATACATTCTAAATTTTTTATTTTTTTCTATAAAAAGGCAAGCTAGCTGGATTTGGTGTTGCGTGTCTGTAGTCCTAGTACTTGGGAGGTTGAGGCGTGAGGATCTTGAGTTGCAGCCCAGTCTGGGCTACACAATGACACCTTATCTCAATTGAAAGGAAGGAAGGAAGGAAGGAAGGAAGGAAGGAAGGAAGAAAGAAAAAGAAAAGAGGAAAATAACCAGCAAGCTCTTCTATGATTTGCAAACTTTAACATCCAAATGCCTTCTGTCTTCAAAAGTAGAACATAAATCTTTTGTCAATGTGGGAATCTAAGATTTGGACATTGAAAACATGGAGATATATATATATATATATATATGTATATATATATATATATATATATATATATACACACACACACATATATATATATATGACATTGAAAAATATATATTTCCATGTTTTTCCATGTTTTCAATGTCCTATATATATGTATATATTTTCAATGTCATTCATATATGTGTATATATATATATATGTGTGTGTGTGTGTGTGTATATATATATATATATATGAGGTATGACAGAGGCTAAGTTTCCATGGCAATAATTAAATTTAACAACCATTAGACATTGCTTCTTTTCTTATACGGTCAAGCCTGTTTAAAAGTATGGGACAGGCTAATAGATTCTTTGGTAATTTCTAATTCTGCACTTATATGACATAAGGTATACTTTATATAAATATGAATGGAAATTCAGAGAAAGTGAGGGAGAAATTAGTCTAAAGATCTTATAAATCCTATAAATTATTGCTGGAATAAACATACTATAGCAACCAGAATTTATCATTCTGATAGTAACTTGAGGAAAAGAGAAAACATAAAATGTAATAATATAATTCACATTGGAGAACTGATTACTAAGTTGGTTTTTATGCATTGGTATTCCCTCTTGACTGTGAGTAGTAAGTTATTATTAAAATATGTACCATATCTTCAAGGAGTTTGCATTATGATAGAAATGGTAAAACAACTATAGAAATAACCAAGTAATGTTCATATCTCCAAGCCATCAGCAGAGGGCTAGTGTTAAGATGAAGTTAGCACTGTAGTTGCTTTAACTCCTTCCTTCTGTCTCAATGAGAATGGTAGAAAATTTAAGGGGAGAGGATTTTCTCTTGGGTATCTGATACTACCTTTTATTACTTTCCCACAATATTGCCTAGAGAACCAAGTGATATATGATGTGGAACAGTGGGGAAAGAAGAGGATAAAAAACAATGGAGGAACAAACAGTACAATTGTAGACTGATTTCTGCTTTCGCCAGCCTGTGACCAATAGGGCACAAAAGAATAAATCAGTATAGATAAATTCAGTATAGATGCTTTTCTGGTGTTATTATTTCAAAACAAGATGGATCAAAATATTTCTATTTCAAAATGAACATGTTATATAAGCATTAAATCTATGCATGCTCAAAAGATGTTACTGACTTGATGTATGGGACAATCTGTTTTTGGTAAGGAGAGATATGGATTATATTCATAGACAAAAAAGAAACATGGTGAGAGGAATCATTTCTGGCATAGAGAGTGAAGCTGCTAGAAATACAAAGCATAAAGTGGTAATAGTATTTGCTTTTACATAAGTAGGAAGCATTTATAGTCCCTGGAATATTAAAAATGTGTGCTCATAAAAGATCTTGTGTTTTTCTGACACCAACTTTATGGTCCAAGTAATACGTTTTAACCATCAGAGAAAACACTCCAGACCTCTGTTTTATTTTTCATTATTGAAAAGCTAGGTGGAAATTGAGAAAAACATAGTAAATTACAGAAATATAGGGGGCTTTCAATGAGTACTATCTCTAAAATAAAGAATGTATAACTAGAATAAGAAGCATGTGCCCTGTTGAAAACAATTATATGTTTATGTCTTTAATATTTATGGTGGGAGGTATCCAGGGGAAAAAGAAAAAAATACAAATACTTGTTTAATTTTGTCTTCTGATCCAAACACCTATGAAAAAATTAATGCAAAATGTGAATGATTTGAACTCACTCAGATAATCTAGCAGTGAAATTTAGTTTTTATTTTTGAATTCATTTACTTTATTGTAGCTTTTTAAAATTAGCACATACTAATTATACAGAATGTTTCTTTGTGACATTTTCATACATGCATATAACATACTTTGATCATATGTACCCCCTATTCTCCTCCCTTACTCTTGCATCTCCCTTCCCCAAGCCCTGTCTTTTTCCTCTTCTCTCATTGACCCCCTTCTACTTTCAGAGTCCTGTGTTTCCAGAGGTGGGTCAAGGAGCACAAACCCGTTGCATCGTCACTACAACTCCAAGTGAAGAAGGAACCATTTCTTGTAGCATAACACAAATTGATTTTGGATTTGTTTTTGTTAAATCATTAAGATAGGAGATAAAATCCTGAGTACCAAAACAGACAATGAGCGCAACTGTAAATATAGAGATAATATTGCTTTACATATTTTCTACTTCTTCGAACCACTTCACAAGAAAACAATTCAAGTCTTGGTCTTAACCACTTTATTTTATTTCACAAAACAAAAACAAACAATAAAAAATTTGTTGTAGCTGTGTTTGTTTGATAAGGTAAAGAGAGAAAAAAGGAGCAATGAGTCCCAAATTCTTCATATCAAATAACCAATTAGTACATCCCAATCTCAGTGAAAGAATGCCTGGAAGTCCAAAAAGATTTTAATTCAAATAGTGTTACCAACCCCCCAAGTGACTGGTACCACACCATTCTCTATTTTTATGGAATTCTTGAGATAAACTTAAGAAGGAATAGAACACTATATCAGGGTACAGGTTCACAGTGAAATGGGAAAATTGTGTAAAAGGAAATTTAGAAATGTAGTCAAAATTGAAAAAATCCAGCTGGGCACCATGACACATAACTGTAATCCCAGTGACTTGGGAGGCTGAGGCGCAGGAATCAAGATTTTGACACCAGAGGCAGTCTGTGAACTAAGTGAGACCTTGTCTCAAAAAAAAAAAAAAAAAAAAAAAAAGGCTTGGGATACAGCTCAGTGATAGAATACTTGCCTAGCATGTGCAAGGCCCTGGGTTCAATCCCCTAGTACTGGGGAGAAAGAAGGAAAAAGGAAAGGGAAAAAGAAAAAACATAGGTGTTTATCAGAAAATATCAAAAACATCAAAGTTCAGAAATCTACAAAACTTTTATTGTTTTTTTAAACAAAATAGTTTTTCGGTACACTGATAGTATCCATTATGCCTATAACTCAGCAACATAAGAATGACTAATACCCATATCTCTAGAGAAAGACAATCTGAAACTCAGCTTTGCTTGCTAAAGGATTTGCTTCAGAATCTAATGCCATTAAATCTGTTTCTTAAAGTAAATTTTTAGTTAGTGTACAGCTAAATGGATTTCATTATGACTTTTTCATGCATGCATATCATTGTACATTGCTCATATTCACTTCCTACATTACACTGTCATGACCCCCACCTTCATCCCTGTTCATCTTTTTTCTTCCCACTACCTACCTTCTACTTGCATGCATGCCATGTTTGTGTGTATCCAGATTTTACCTTAAGGCTAAATTGTGGTATTTCTCTTCCTTTCCTCCACTGTCCTTTCTTATTGACGCTCCCTCTTCGTTTTTGGCCTTACATAAAGCTCCTTATACTTTCATGATCTATATATTTTTTAATTTTGAATCTATCTATCTATCTATGTATCTATCTATCTATCTATCTATATATCTGCAGATATATAGATAGATAGATAGATAGATACATAGATAGATAGATATAGATATATAGATATATATATCTGCAGCCCTAGCCCTGTGGCATCCCATCCTGTCAGATTTTTGGAAGCTAAGCAGGGTCGGGCCTGGTTAGTACTTGGGTGGGAGACCACCTGGGAACACCAAATACTGTAGGC
>VMDO01022949.1:0-32570 GCA_007922755.1 Pedetes capensis
CTATGTCATTATATTTGAAGTGAGATTCTTATAAAGGAAACATAATTAGATCATGTTTTTTAATTTATTATGACTTTTTTCATTTGGTACACTTACACCACCCACACTTAATATAACCATTTATATGTTTGGAGTTAGGTCTCCCATTCTTCAATTTATTTTGTTTTCATTTTTTTCTTCTTTTTTAGATTCCTATGTTTTCACTTTCCTGTCTTTTTTAATTTTTTTATTTTTATATTTTTTGAGACAGGGTCTTACTATGTACCTCAGTCTGGCCTCAAACTCATGATCCTCTTGCCTCTGCCCCCTAACAGCTGGGATTATAGACATGAACACTCGACTTAGCTAAACATTTTCAAATATTTTATTGCATTGTGTCATTTTGGCTTCATATTTTAATTATCTCACTAGAAATTACAAAATACATACTTTTGCAACTTTTAAAAACCTATATATTACCATCTCCATTGAAATGTAGAAACCTTACCACCTTATATACTTCCTTAGTCTCCACATTTATGCTATAGTTTTCTTATACAATTTATATACATTGAGAATCTCATCAGATAATGTTTTAGTTTTTGCTTAAATAGCCCAATGTTTTTAAAAACTCAAGGATAAGAATAATTTATAATTATATTTACTTAGATATTTACCATTTCTCTTGTTTTTCCTTTGTTCCTGATGTTCAGCCTTTCCTTCTGGTATCATTTCACTTCCTTTTGAAGAGTTTCCTTTAGAGATTCTTTAAGAGAAGGGCTTTTGATTACAAATTCTCTTTGTTTTCCTTCAGTTGATCCTTTTTCTGTCAACCTTTAATACTGAAGAATATTTCAGCTAGGAACAAAGTTTCATGTTCATAGTTTTCTTTCAACACTTTGAAAATGTTGTTTTGCCTCTTTCTTCTTGCCTCCACAATTTATTTCTTTCTGACTGCCTTTTCAGTCTGGAGGGGTTGCACCCACATCCTCATGCATGCTAAACTAATGCTCTCCCACTGAGCTATACCCCATCCCCTTCCTAAAAATGTTTTTATTTTGAGATGGGGTCTTTCTAAGTTGTGCAGACTACCTCTGCTCTCAAACTTGGAATCCCCCTGCCTCAGCCTCCTGAGTAGCTGTGATTATAGGTATGCACCACTATTCAAGGCTTCCAAAGTTCCTGAGATAAATCCACTATAATTCAAATAATTATTCCCCTACTTATAATAGTTCATTTTATCTGGCTGCTTTAAGACTTTAGCAGTTTAATTATAATACTTCTGGGCATGGATTTCTTTGAGTATATCCAGTTTTAGTTTTGCTCATCGTCTTGATTCCATATGTTTATATCTTTCACCAAGCTTGTAAGTTTTCAGCCATTATTTATTCAAATATTTTTTAGAATTTTCCCTATGTGAGACTTTGATGGCAAGAAAAACTAGATTTTTTTTCCACAAATCTGAGATTTTTCTGTTTTTTCTCTATATTTTTCAGACTGATTTTTATTGATCTGTCTTTAAGTTCACTACTCTGTCTTCTCTATTCTACTATAAAATCCATCTAATAAATTTTCATGGTTATTGTATTTTTAAGTCTACAGTTTCCATTTGATTTGTCTTTATATCATCAATTTTTCCTGAGGCTTTCTAATTTTTGGTGTCAGTGTGTGATTATTTGTTCAAGAATTTTTATATTAGTTGCCATAAAGTGCCCCTTCCACGTTAACATCTACTGATTTTTTTTCCATGTGAGCTGAAATTATTCTGTTTCTTTGTATGCCAAGTACATTGGATCCCATATACTTACAATAGTCTGTTATGGGACTCTAGGTCTGGTTTAAATTCAATAAAGTATATCAACATTTTTGCTTAGCTGGCAATTGACCTGATCATGTACAGGCACCAAATTTCAATCCACTTTCTACAGATGATAATTCCAAGGTTACTTCAATTTTCAAAGCCTTTGTCATGTTTTTTGGATCTTTCCTATGAGTGTGCCACCCAGTGGTCAGTCTGAGACCTGGACATGTTTGTTGTTAGTTGCCATTGAGTTGGGGTGTTCTACTGTCAGAGTCTTTGGAATGCTAATGAGGTTAAATCTATATTTGTGCAGCTTAAGGAGCTCTGGAGTTCATAAACATTAATACTGAGTTTCTTTCACAAGCTCCTCCCTCTCTACAAACTCTCCATTACCTTCCCACTCTCTGTTGTTGTTAGGTGCCATCCAGTCAGGTCCAACTCATAGTGAATCTCATAGGGTTTTCATTGGCCAATTATTTCAGGATTTCTTCAGGAGTGGATTGCCATGTCCTTCTCCCATCTGACTCCCTATGCCTCCCCTAAATGGTCCTCTAGACAAAAACTTCAGTGTCTTTGTCACACTCTGTGTCACACACTTCCATGACTACACTTATGTCTGGCTAAATCATAGGAAGAACAGAGGAAAATCCACAGGGATTTGCCCCAAGGCTCTTGTAAACATAGTTCCACCAAATGGTAAGTGCTTTAATAATTTCTGCCACTTTACCACTCAGAATTGCCATTGCAACTAGTGAATAAGAGAATAAATATCAGAAAACAGGAATTAGGGAATTTGTGCACTCTCCTTGAGCATTAGTGGTTTCTTTTCACAAATCTCAAACCAGAGATAGAAGGCTTTTCCTGGAGCTCTGGGGCTCTCTGATATGAGCAATAGCACAGCTTACTTCCAGGTTTCCACACACATTAAGTTTAATTGTGGCACACCAAGGGCAGGAGGAATGACTGATTCACCATCAATTGGATTATACTTCAAATTCTGTACTGTTCCAATTTGCCTGCTGTTATTTACTTATCAGTACCTTCCAGTTATTACCCCTGCTCATTCTATCCAAATTTTATATTAGAGAGAAAAAATGAAAAATGTATTCTATCACACCCATTACCATAACTCCAGCTTTGATCATTTTTAAATGCCAGACTGAAAGTGGTCTGCCTAACTTTTGCCCAGAAATCATTAGCTAGGTAGCCCCTAACCATGTGCAGAATCCTCCTGTCTGCTGAGAAAATGAAAGCTGAGAAATGTAGCTTTTGTATGTGTCCAGGAAGAAAAAAAATGTGGTGAGTGGAAGGATTTTCATCTCCCATCCAGTCCTGAAACAATCAGACAGTGAAAACCCTTTGAGGGTCACTATGAGTCAGACCAGACTCGACTCGAGGACACCTAACAACAACAACAACAATCTGGTCACTGAAATGTTTCATTCTTCTTTCCACACTTAGAACACCCTGAGTCTCATTGAATTACTGTACCCACCTCACAATATAAGACTTTCCGGATGGTTTTCAGTCTTTCTCCCAGGGGTTCCCTTAGTCCAGTAACCTAAAAACTAAAAAAGACAAGTTCTCTGCTTCTACCAAACTATACCTAAACTAGGGGAACAAGGACAGGATACCCACAATAATTCTATTGTGAAAAATGGGAAATGACCAGAGATATACAGTGTTCTCTGGCCCATAACAATACTTAAAACCCTATCACATAGAAAGTAGTGAAGCCATTCCCCTGCCAATCCTGTAGGAAGGGGATTCTTTGTTCTGGGCCTCATTCTGCACTCTGAGAGGAACTCTGTTCATTTCTTGCCATCTCTTCCCAAACTGCAACTTTGGCCAAATACATTCTGTAATTTCAGTGGATGAGTTTGAACTCACTGGCATACAAATGCTGGAAAGTAAGTGGTAGCTGATTGTATTCTCAATTAATACCAAATAATCTGAAATAAGACTTTGTTATAGAAAAAAATCTTGATCCTCATAAAGTGTATATTTCAAAACCCCATATGAAGAGGTACAGTGAAATTGAAAAAAGGTATTCTGCACATAATGTAAACTCCTAAAAAGGAGCCCAGAGCCTCTTAAAACAGAGATAGACACTGTGTGTGTGTGCGTGTGTGTGTGTGTGTGTGCGCACGCATGCACATCTGTGTATATCTTCAAAAGAAAAAATGAATTTGGTTTTAAAAAAAATTTTGGATCTTGATTTTACACCACTGAATAAATTTTATTCTTTAAGAAAAACATGTAAGTGTTCATCTTAAAATCCACAAGATTAAACATTTTTACTTGAATATTGCAGTAAAAAGTTCTCCAAAGCTTTAACTTCACAAGAAATATTTATAACTTTTTCTATTCTAAACATGGAAAATTTTCCAAGTATGAAAATGGATTATCCACTTATTTTTATTTGGTACTCTTCATTTGTCTTTGCATATTTAGAATAAATGTTTTATATTCTGTGAACCTTTTCTTCTATTTCACATCTTTGATACTATTTATTATGTGCTACACCACTCAAAGGCTAAATATTAGTGGATGACTGACTTGGTTACACAAAATCTATGCCAAATACAAAAGCACCACAAAGTACAGTAATGATAGCTATAGTGTTCTTTATATTATTCTCTTATTCTACTTCCATGGAAAAATACCAGAAATTTAAGTTTTCTACTTTTCCCATATGAGTACGGTTTAAATTTACATGCTACAATCATGAAAATTCATATATACTCAAGATATAAAGAGAAACCAAATGAAAATAATCTTGGGAACTTTGGACTAACTCTCCCATCCACTGACACTTGCTTTGCTATACAGAAGGCAATGCTGATTAGTCCATATATGTGTACTCCCTTAACACACAGCTTGTTAGGTTGTTGTTAGGTGCCATCAAGTTGAGTCCGACTCATAGTGACCCTCATAGGGTTTTCAATGGCTGACTATTTGGGGATTGCCTTGCGAGTGGGTTGCCACATCCTTCTCCCATTCTGCAGTGCTGGGAATCAAACTCAGGACCTCAGAGACTGCAGAGCAGCGCTCTACCAACTGAGCTAAATCCCAGCCCAACACACAGCTAAGAAAACCTAATGACATTTTTCCAACTGGCTAAAGTTTTCCTGGTTATAGTTTTCATATACAATTTTATTGACATAGAGTAATTAAACATATTTATGGGGTACAGTTCAGCATTTCAATACATCCAATGTTTTAATGATCAGATCAGGGCAAGTGGCATGTATATCACCTCTGGCATATATCATTTCTTTGTGTTGGGAACATTCAAAATCCTCTCTACTAGCTACTTTGAAATTTTAATCAATTGTTGTCAACCAGTAACTCTAGCATACTACAGAGCACTAGAAGTTATTTCTCCTATCTAACTCCACCTCTGTGCCTGTTAAACATCCTCTCCATCCCTCCCTCCCCAACATCTTTCTTGAGGTCTGCCAATCACTGTTCTTTTCCTTACTTCTTTGAGATCAACTTTTCAGCTTCCACATACAAGTGAGAACATAATGGAATTTTGTCTTTTTGTGCCTAACTTATTTCTCTTAACATAATGTTGTCCAATTCCATCCATGTTGCAGCAAATGACAGGATTTGCTTTTTTCCTTCTCAGAAATGGGGATTGAACCCAAGGTCTCATGTATGCTACAAAAATGCTCTGAACTGCACCCCCACACTTTTTTTAAAGACAGGTCCTCATTAAATTGCACAGGGTGTCCCTAGCCCCAAAATCACCATTCTTCTGTCTCAGCCACCTGTGCCATGGCACTTGGTTTCACTTTTTTAAAATCACTGAATAATTTTCCATTATATATGTATATCTGTATGTATACACATATACATATATTTTCTTTATTCACTTATCTGTTGACGGACAGCTGGGTTGAATCTATATCTTCACTACTATGAACACTGCTGCAATAAACAGAGTGCAGATATCTCTTTGACATACTGATTTAAATTCCTTTGGGTATATAACCAGTAGTAAGATTGCTAGACAATATGGGGTAGTTCTAGTTTTCATTTTCTGAGGAACTCTCCTACTGTTTTCCATAATGGTTATACTAATTTCCATTTGGACCAAAAGTATATGAGTTGCCCTTTCTCCATATTCTCATTAGCATTTTTTGTATATATATATATATATATATATATATATATATATATATATATATATATATTTGTTGTTAACTGCTGTCAAGTCAAGTATGACTCACAGCCACCCTATGTACAGCAGATTGAAACACTTCCCGACTCTGTGCCAGGCACATGATCCTATTTATGTTTAAGCCCATAGTTGCAGACACTGTGTCAATCCATCTGGTAGAGGGTTTTCTTCTTTTGCGTTGACCTGCCACTCTCCCAAACATGATGTCTTTCTCTAGGGACTGACTTCTCCTGACTACATGCCCAAAACATGTAAGAGTCAGTCTGGCCATTCTTGCTTCCAAGGAGCACTCTGGTTGCACTTCTTCTAGGACAGATCTGTTGGTTCTTTTGGCAGTCCCTGGTATATTCAATAGACGTCTCCAGCACCATAATTCAAAAGCATCATTTCTTTTTCTGTCTCCCTTGTTCAATGTCCAGCTTTTACAACCATATGATGCAACTTAAAATACCATAGCATGAGTCAGATGCACCTTCATCTTCAATGTGACATCTTTACTTTTCAATACTCTAAAGAGATCTTTTGCCCCAGCTTTCCTAGAGCAATATGTCTTTTGATTTCTTGACTGCTGCTTCCGTGGGTGTTAATTATAGAGCCAAGCAAAGCAAAATCTTGGACAAACCCACTCTTTTCTCCATTTATTGTGAAGTTGCATACTGACCCAGTTGTAAGGATTTTTGTTCCGTTGATATTTAGTTGCAACTCATATTGAAGGCTATGATCTTTGATCTTCATCAGTAAATGTTTAAATCCTCTTCACTTTCAGCAAGCAGAATGGTGTCCTCTGAATAATGCAGGTTGTTAATGAGTCTTCCTCCAATCCTGATGCTGCATTCTTCCTCATAAAGTCTAGCTTCTCAGATTATTTGCTAACCATATAAATTGAAGGGATATGGTGAAAGTATACAGCCCTGACACACACCTTTCTCAACTTTAAACCAGGCTGTGTTTCCTTGTTCTATTGGAACAACTGCCTCCTGGCTTATGTACAGATTCCTCATGAGCACAATTAGGTGTTCTGGTATTCCCATTTTCCAAAGTGTTATCCATAATTTGTTATGATCCACACAGTCAAATGCCTTTGCATAGTCAATAAAACATATATATGCATCTTTCTGATATTCTCTGCTTTCAACTAATATCCACCTGACATCAGCAATGATGTCCCTGGTTCCCTGCCCTCTTCTGAATCCCACTTGATTTTCCAGTAATTCCCTGTCTAAATACTGCTGCAGTTGCTTTTGAATGATCTTTAGTAAAGTTTTGCTTGTGTGTGATATTAATGATATTGTTTGATAGTTTCCACATTCAGTGGGATCCCTTTTTTTGGGAATAGGCACAAATATGGATCTCTTCCAGTCAGTTGGCCAGGTAGCTATTTTCCAAATCTGTTGGCCTAAACATGTTAACACCTCCAGTGCTGCATCTGTTTGTTGAAACATCTCTATTGGTATCCCATCAATTCCTGGGGCCTTGTGTTTCACCAGTTCTTTCAAGGCAGCTTCCACTTTGTCCTTCAATACTATTGGTTCCTCTTCATATGCAACCTCTTGGAATGGTTGGTCATCACCAATTCTTTTTTGTATAGTGACTCTGTGTATTCCTTCCATCTTCTTTTGATGTTTCCTGTATCTTTTAATATTTTCCCTGTAGAATCTTTCACTATTTCCACCCGAGGCTTGAATTTTTTCTTCACTTCCTTAAGCTTGAGAAACACAGAGCGTGTTCTTCCCTTTTGGTTTTCTGCCTCCAGCTCTTTGCACATGTCATTATATTTGTTTTAGTCTTCTTGAGCTCCCTTTTGAAATCTTCTGTTTAGATCCTTAACTTCATTATGTCTTCCTTTTACTTTAGCTGTTCAACATTCAAGGGCAACTCTTTTGACATGTAATTTGGTCTTTTCTTTTTTCTTGCCTTTTAAATAACCTTTTGCTTTCTTCTTGAATGATATCTTTTATGTCATGTCACAACTCCTCTGGTCTCCTATCACTTGTGTCTAATGCATTAAACCTATTCTTGAGGTGGTCTCTGAACTCAGGTGGGATATGCTCAAGGCCATACCTTGGCTCTTGAAAACTTGTTCTAACTTTCTTCAGCTTCAGTCTGAACTTGCATATGAGAAGTTGATGGTCTGATCCACAATCAGCCCCTGGTCTTGTTTTGACATTTAATATAGAGCTTTTCCATCATCTCTTTCCACATATATAATCAATTTGATTCCTGTATGTTCCATCTGGTGATGTCCATGTGTATAATCACCGTTTATGTTGTTGAAAAATGTATTTGCAATGGAAAGGTCATTGGTCTGACAAAATTCCATCATGTGATCTCCTGCATCATTTCTGCCACCAAGACCATATTTTCCAACTACTGAACCTTCTTCTTTGTTTCCAACCTTTGCATTCCAGTCACCAGTAATTATCAGTACATCCTAATTGTATGTTCAACCTATTTCAGATTGCAGAAGCTGGTAGAAATCTTCCCTATCTTCATCTGTGGCCTTACTGGTAGGTGCATAAATTTGAATAATAGTCATATTAACTGGCCTTCCTTGTAGGTGTATGAATATTATTCTATCACTGACAACATTGTATTTCATGACAGATCTTGAAATGTCTTTTTTGATGATGAATGCAACCCCATTTCTCTTTAGTTTGTCATTCCCAGCAGAGGAGACCATATGATTATCTGACTCAAAATGACCCATGCTGGTCCATTTTAGCTCACTGATGCCTAGGATATCAATGTTTATGCACTTTTAACGATTTCAAATTTTCCTAGATTCATTCTACATACATTCCACATTCCAATTATTAATGAATGTTTACAGTTGTTTCTCCTCATTTTGAATCATGCCACATCATCAAATGGAGGTCCTTGGGGTTTTACTCCATTTCCATCATCATGGTAGACTCTACTGTGAGGAGGCAACTCTTCCCCAGTAGTCTTTTGAATGCCTTCCAACCTGGGGCGCTCATTTTCTGGCACTATATCTGACTGTGTTTCTTTGCTATCCATAGGGTTTTCAATGGCTGGTTGTTTTGGGAGTGGTTTGCCGGTGCCTACTCCCTAGTGTCTTAGTCTGTAAGCTCAGCTGAAACCTGTCCACCATGGGTGACCCTGCTAGTATCTGAGATACCGGTGGCATAGCTTTCTGCCTCCTCACAACACACAAGCCCCCACAGGATCTTTTTAGTTTGCCATGATTCCATTTGACAATCTTTGCTTTTGTTGCTTGTGCTTTTGGCTCATACTAAAAATTCTTCACCAGGCCAATGTCTTGAATTGTTTTTCTTATATTTTCTTCTAGTAGTTTCATAGTTTTGGGTCTTATATCTAAGTTTTTGAACCAGTTTGAGTTGATATTTTGTATGGTGAAAGATAGGAATCTAGTTTCTTTCTTCTGCATATGGATATGCAGTTTTCCCAGTATGATTTATTGAAGAGACTGCCCAGTGTATGTTCTTGCTGCTTTTATTGAAAATTGGTTGGCTATAAATGCATGGATTTATTTCTGGATTCTCTATTCTGTTCCCTTGGCCTACATGTGTTTTTATGCCACTACTCTGTTTAGTTACCATACCTTTGTGTTCTGAAACCAGGTGTTATAATGCCTCCCAACTTTTCTCCTTTTGCTTTGACTATCCAGAGTTACAGAAAGCCATAGATTTTTTGATTCCATATAAATTTTAGAAGTATTATTTCTATGAATAATGTCATTGGCATTTTGATTAAAATTGCATTGAATCTGTAGATTGCTTTGGATAGTATGGACATTGAAGTAATATTAATTCTTTCTTTTCATAAATATGGGATGGGATCCTTTTCCCACTTTTTATGTTCTCTTCCTAGGTAATATTCTTAAAACTTATAAGTTACTTATTAATCTCTGTTTGATTCATCAATTGAAAAAGCTTCTAACAAATTTCTGAATCAATGAATTAATCTACCTGTCCAGGTCCACTCATGATGGGTAGACAGAGCCCCACATGAGGAAGAGTATCTTTAATAAAGGCATCGGAGGGAAAGTCTACCGAAAGGGGAAAATTACCTCTTGCCTCAGAGGGAAAGTCTACCAAAGGGGGAAGGTCTACCAAAAAGAAGGTCTCTTCATGAAAAGGGACTTGGAGTCTCATCTTTTCTTTTTCTTAAATTTGAATTGGTCACTATTTTCTTCATATTGTAGATTTCTGGGAGATATTAATGAAAAACAACTAATAGATGTAAATATATAATCTTCTGGCTCTGTGAGCAGTGCTGATTCAGATTGGGAGTTGACAAACCTCCCTAGCAGGCTTTCAAAGGGAAATTCTTGAATGACTTCCAACTCCTTGAGTCAACACAAACAAAAGCCTTTATACCAACAGCCCTACAGTAAACAAATCATTCTGATAAGATAAAGCACCCATTTGTTATAACAAATGGACTCAGTGGAGTGACACACAGGTAACAGTTAACTGCCCCTAATTCCTGCATAAAGTTAAGATAGTTAATTGATTTAGGCACAGGATGTGTAGGTGCTCCGGTAGTCTTGATTTATCTCTTTGAAGTAAGCACAATTTGTCTCTAAGTTCATCTCCTACTTTGATCACCACCTAACACTCATGTGATAATTTATTCAAGTAATTGTTGACAAAATCTTGATGTAATCCATCAATGCTACAAATTCCCTTATCTTTTTTCTGACCTTTCATAAGATTTAGTGAATTGAAGTTCTGTATAAAAGGCTGAGCTATCTGAGAAATACACAGAACAGATTCACACTGCCTCCAAGCTGCTGTGTCTGTTACCCATTGCTGACTCCTCATCTGCCTTTGGGAACCCCTGGATCTTAGGCTGTAGCTGGTCTGTGGCATCTACCCAAGCATCAAACTGGAATTTTCTGTATTAATAAAAACAATTCAACTGTATATTCAATTGTGTAGGAGAAAATAGAAAAAAAAGATTATGTCTTGAGAAAAGTATTTCTGGGTTTAATCCTCTAGGGGAACATAGTTATCATTTCATCTTCCACTGTTATGAAAAAAGTCATATATTGATTAGAAAATAATAGTATCTTTATCTGCCAAGCTCAATATAATTTTTAGTATTTTCACATATTCTCAAAATAATCTTGTGAGATCAGAAAGAAGACTCTTTAAGGCATGCATAGAATTTCTACAATATAGAAATCTAAGACCCAGTGGCAGAGTGTGTGACATATGCCTGTAATCCCAGCACTCAGGAGGCTGAGGCAGGAGGATCATGAGTTTGAGACCAGCCTGGGCTATATAGAAATCTAAGATTCAGCAAAGCTATGTGGTACACCAAGTCACAAAGGGACTGAAGTGTCTCTGGCTTTCCATTTGGTGTTCTTTCCCCCACATTCTATCACTATCAACATCAGTCTTCTATCTTAAGTTTCAAGTTTCCGAAACATAACTCTAGGATAAGACTGTAGGAATAAGGTAAATTCCACTTGGTAAATTCTTTTTTTTACATATACTAAAAGAATAAATATTTTTATTAAGCATTGTAAGTTGCACTCAATAGCTGGTAGTAGTCACATTATCTTTTAGGATACATTTGGATTTTTGTAAAATCAACTTTGTTCAAAATTATCATTTTTAAATAGATTAAAATTGACCATGTTTTAACTATAAACTAGAAATCTAATTTTTCCAGCCCATGTACTTGATTTATATGGCATTGAGCCAATTACCTAACTCCTTTAAGCCTCATTTTCCTGATCTGCAAAGCCAAGATTACAATAATCATTACTCTCCTAGGGCAGCACAGGATTTCAAAATGGTATCGACCACTTGGCTCAATGCTTGGTAACCGATGGTATAACTAGGGTTTGACCCATGGTTTTCTTGCTCTCAACCAAATGTTTAGCCTCCACACAATAGTGTATTTTATGGGAAATCTTAAGAAAGAAGAAGGAAACAGTGAATTGTTGTGAGAATGGGAGAAATATGGTAATCTAAACTAAAACACTGGGGCTTTAACCTATAGGCAACTCTAACCATTACAGATTTTTGAGCAGAAACCAAAATGTCAAATTAGAAAAATTACATTAGAGACCTATATCCATGAGAATGTAAAAATACAATATAAAACTGGAACATTAATACCTAAAAGTCATTTCTGGTTTAATAACATTTACAAAACTCATTTTATAATAGAATTAGAAGACTTAGTCTCCTTTAATGTAGAATTTTTCACCATTTAAGTATGAGGATTATTTTTAATATTAAGATATTTAAAAGTACTATAGTAAAAGCCTTTTTAGTATGTGCTGACAGAGGCAAAAATGTAATTATTTTAAAATTACTATGAATGCATTAATGCTTTTAAGAAAATTGGTATTGTATTTTTAATATGTACATAGTATCTACATACATTTTTAAAATAGTGTGTATATGTACACATATTTAAAGGCATGTAATTTAACTAATCTATATACAGTGGCCAATATTTTTATAAATTCAAGGATCTTTTGTAATAAATTCAGGGCCACCTAAGAGATAGAAAACTTCTCAGCTTTCTTATAGAATAATGCTTTCTTCAAAAATATCAAGAGTACTTACTGCAAAACTGTGAAAAGAATAAAACAGAAAACAAAATTCTCTTTTCAACACAATGAAACTATTAAGAATGCCAGCAAGTGATATAGTTCTCATAGTTCTTTTCAAATAATAATACTCTTCACCTGATCTCCTATTCTCATGCTATATCTCATCAATATTTATTCTACAGACCAACTCAAAATCTAAAGATCATTCATTTTATTCATTCTCTTGACATTTAATGCAAGCTTAATATGCACCAGGCAGAGATAATGAGCTAACCAGCCTGAGTCCTTGCCTCACACAGATTACATTCTAGAAGAGACAGACAACACTCCAAGGATAACATGAATAAATATTTCTGATGGTGCCAAGAGGGAAAAGCACAAGGTGCTATAGGCAGAGCAGATTGAGAATTGGCCAAGAAAGAATTCCCCAAGTAGGTGAGTTGAGCTAAAATTTGAAGAACAAATAGATGGTTCTATGCAGACGGAAAATTAAGGAAAGAGTACTAGAGTGGGAAAAAGCATTATATGCCTGAGAAATTAAAACAAGGTCAATATGTATGACTTCAGTAGTAAGGTAGGCTCATAGACAAGAATCAGATCATTTTGTAAGGCACATCAAAGTATTTAGTCATTATCTTAAAAGCAATAGGAAAGCCTTCTGGTCTTTGATTTACTAGCTGTGGGATCAGAGCAATTTATTTACCATTTCTATAACTCAGTTTCCTCTTCCATGAAACAAAAATAATAATTACTACTTCGTATGGATATGTTGTTGTTGTTGTTGTTGTTGTTGTTGCTGTTGTTGTTAGATGCCCTTGAGTCGATATCCGACTCACAGTGACCATACGTACAACAGACAAAACACTACTGTCAGTGCTTCTCTGCTATTCTTAGGGTTTTCAATGGTGGACTGATTTTTGCAAGTGGGTTGCCAAGTCCTTCTCCCAAGCCTACTACACCTGGTGTTCCCAGGAAGTCTCCCACCCAAGTACCAACCAGGCCCCATCCTGCTTAGCTTCCGAGATCTGATGGGATTGGACACCACAGTGGTATGGCTGCAGCCTCATATGGATATAGTGATGACTAAATGAGATGGTATGTGTCTAGCCTTTGGTAAAATACCAAGTACACAGCACAATTAAGTGTTAACTACTATTGTAACAGAGTTGGTTTTTTCCCAAACTACTGGCTTTTTTTTTTTTTTTTTTTTTTTTTTTTTTTTTTTTTTTTTTTTTTTTTTTTTTTTTTTTTTTTTTTTTTTTTTTTTTTTTTTTGCAGTATTGGGGGTTGAACCCAGGGCCTCGCGCTTGCATGCTCTGCAAGTGCTGGACCATTGAGCTGTACCCCTAGCCCATTTTTTTACTTTTTGAGACAGGGTCTCACTAAATTACACAGACTGCCTCTGGTCTCGAACTTCCGATCCTCCTGCCTCCACCTCCAGAGCCGCTGGGATTACTGGCATGTGCCACCACACCCAGCTCCAAGCTCCTAGCTTTTGAGCAAGTTTTGTATAGCTTTTTCCAAGGACATCAATGAAATCTTTTCCTTCCTTTTCCACTGTTACCTGCTAAATATTCAGGAATCTACCTTCATGAAATTTTGTTCGGGAACCTTAAGTCAAACAGAGAGTAAAAAAGAGAAAGAAGTCCAACTTGTTTGAAATTCAACAATAACCAAGGTTATTAAATACAGATAAGTGTCATGCCCAGTGAATACAGGACTTATAGGCTACTGTGAAAAGAAGCACTCACCATATACCAACAAAACTGACCATAAATACAGCTCTTGTTAAATGGTAAGGTGAAACTGTACCTACAGAGGCTGGACTCACTCTGAACATGGACTCTCCTCCTCCTCCCATGGTTTCCTCTGTTCCAGTCCCCTTCTCTCATTTTATGTCCTCTATCATCCATCACCTTTTCCCAAATTAGGAGATTTTTTTAAAATAAGTATCAGGAAATATCAGAATGATTAATGCTGGTTATTGTAACAACCAACTACAACACAATCAAGTTTTTTTTTCCCCATTCATTGCACAGTCCTATGGGGATTATGGGGCTCTCTTGGGCAACTGTCCCCCAAACTCAGGGACTCAAACTGAGACAGATAGAATGACTTTTCTTTAAGGATATTCTTGCTAGGAGTTAAGCACTGTTAAATACTGTTAAGAACATTAATGTTAATGATAGGTCTTATTGCAAGCATTCTTTTGCATTTACTTTTCTTTCAAATAAACTAATCTGCTGAGGGCTGGGCTGATTTGATTCTGGCAATTGTGAGATCCTTCCCTTGTGCCTCGCTGCTTTAAGCAGGGAGCTGTCAACAGAGCAGACCTGCCAAGGTGTCATACAAGCAACCTAGCTGCTTCAAACACTTCATTGACACCTTAAGGAAGATACACTTCAGCTGCAAGAAATGCTGCAGACTTGGTTGCTGGCTATAATTTTTGCTTTAGGAGTCCTTGTTCTAGTCATAACTGTTTCAGCCTGAACCAATTCAGGAAAACTTCACTTTAGCTGTAACAAGCCCTGTGGACTCCCAGACGATTATCACCTACAGTTACTTGTAAGAGTCCCACCCCTGGCTGCTCCAGAAACTTATAATAGCAGTCCTCATTTAGGTCAGAAGGGGGACAAGCACACCCCTAGTGACTCAGCAAAAAGCTTATGATTGACAGAGGGTTGTACCCACACATGGCTTGTGATTGGTTCCTCATCACCACTCAAGGTGAGGTGGTAGGGATGGAAACCTGAGCCTCACTATGCTAGATGAGTGCTCTATTACTGAGCTATACTCCCAACTCTTGGCGTTGGTTCTTATTAGTCTTGTGATTGGTCCTTATGTGAGGGTTGCACTTTATCTTGATGAAACTGGGATCTGTACTGTGATAAGTGCAAATTAAAATCCCACATCTGTTTTCTATACTGTGCCCCATCCTCTTCTGCATATATAACCCTACACGTTTTGGATTAGTCTGGAAAGCTTCTCTTTTACATATTATGCCCCAGTGTTGCAACATTCATCCTTAATAAAGGCTTCTCCCAAATGGTCTTTTGACTACTTGTGGTCTTTATTATGGGTAGAGTGAGCTGAGCTGGTGGCATGAAAAGCAGACAAAAATCTTGGACTGCCCTTGTAAGGGGAAATCTGAGGAGTTTCAGAGTCACCAGGAGCTGAGGGCCCTGATAACCAAAGCTCTGAGCTGTAACATTAGGAGGTAGAAGAAGTAGTGTTTATTATTATTTAGCCATAGCCTCCCAAACCTACCTACAAGGGAGGCTATAAAATGTAATTTTTCTATGTGGAAGGGGAAAAAACCCACACTGTAATATACACAGGTCATTGTCTCTGCTAGTAGGTAAAGAAGTCTTGCTCCTACCCACAACATTGTGTACACATTATTTGTCCCTTTGTCTCCAGAAAAATGTACTGAAAGAGTCAATAAATATTCATATCTCCTTCTTACTCTTACCATTCTCCACTAATGACAGATCTTTTATCTCCACTTTAAAAGTGGGAAAATAAAGACACAAAGAGCAATACAAGGTCCATGGCAGGCCTACTCATGTCTGAAGACAGTTGAGTCCTAAAAAGAAAACAAACAAACAAAAAAAAACCCTAGGTTTCCCCAAGAATGGCCATTACAAATTTTAGAGACATCTTTATGTTAGAATTTTGATGTCAACTTGCTGTTTTCACTTCATTCTTCTATCATCTATGGTGTACCATCTCTAAAACCTCTATTGACAACTTTAGTTACACAAAGATGAAATATGCATAGACCCTTCCCTCAAGAAATTAATAGGTAAGTGGGAGAGACAACACTTAACCAAATGTTTAAAAATGATGACTTTATCATTATTTAGCTGAAATATTTATGTGTTATAATCATCCAAAAGCATGGGGAGGGACCTCATATCTAACTTTGAGTTCCACCAATCAATAGAATACACAACTGAAACCAAAGAAATGAAAATGGAACTATATAGAAGTGCTTACTCTGCAAAGTGTGGTCTGTGTCCCAGAAGCATCACCAGCACATGGAAGTTATAAGAAATACATGAACGTGGGTCTTGCCCAAGATTTACTGAATCAGAACTGCACTTTAACAAGATCCTAGGTTGTCTGTATGCAAATTAAACTTTGTGAAGCATCAGTACAAAAGAAACATTCATGCCTTTATGGAAATTTTGGATAATGCTTACAAGAATCTATAGAGATTTATAATCCCCAAACATTTTGCTTTAATATATCATTTTGGCTTTAGTGTTTTCTCTCTATTATGAAATAGAATGAAGATTTCCCACAGTAATAGACAATATGATTCAATTAAAGTTGACTAAATTTAAGCATTTCTAAAAACATATGGCAGGATAGAACATTTATATTTATGCAAATAGAACCAAACAAAAGTATAAATATTAATGAAAATGAAGGGTGGTGTTTCCAGGTAGACACAGAGGTTTGTAACCTCAAATACTGTGTATATTCCAAAAAATGTTACTTTTTTACTTTTGGTAATCCTCTTTCCCTATTAAGGGCACAAAATTATTTACAAATGCACAAAGTAATCAGTCTTAAATGTTCAAAATCCCATAGGAATTTGTGGGCAATAACTAAAACAGCCTCAAATTGATTTAAAAAACTATTAATGTGTTAAGGTATCTTTTCCTGTTGCAGCTGGATACTCCAACAGGAGAGTGGAAAGGAAAATGAAAGGGAAATTTTTCTAAGATCTCTATTCCCGGTAGAGGACGGTGAGAGGAAAAGGGAAGAACCACTGGACATCAATTTCTAGTTCCCTTTATCACACCTCAAAATGCAGCAGATGATGAAATCAGTAGAGCAGATATTTCTTTGAAGGCTTTTTACAAGTTACTTCCACCATCACATTGCCAATTGAGCTACTCTTGCTAACGTGACACTTTTTTTTAATTAGAGCAATTTGTTTCATAGGATGAGTGATACCTTTCTCAAGATCCCATTCCTGCTGTTTCTGAGCCTCTTCGCCTTGAGGACCCTTCTGCACCAGTGAGGCTCCAGCAAGACTTGCTTCGAAGAGAAGCAGAGTGCTGCATTTCAATACTACAGACTACTTCAAAATCATGTTTTCATTTCCCAGAAAGACTTTTTAAAAATGCACTACACTTCAGCGGCTGTATCCTGCCGAAGCACAGCACCAAGGAGCACCTCAACAAGCTCTGGAAGGAACTCACATTCCTCCTTTTGTTGAAAGAAAAAGGGAGGTCAAAGGGTGGGCCAGAGTGCTCTCTTGGGGAATGCACCAAGTGATCACATCTGGCAGGGTGTTTGGTTTCCAGAGGTCTGTTCCCTGATTCAGCTGTAAGGACAGGAAAAGGCTGACCCTCATCCTAACTTCCACAACCAATGGGGACAGAGCCAGGCGACAGTTGCTCTGGGAACTCCCACATACAGCTTTTGAAAGAAACCTCAAAAATTTACCCTGTTTCCTTACCCTCTTCACCTCTGTCCCAAAGACAAAGTCTTAAAATTTTACTTCAGAATAGGCTCCAGAGAGAATTAAGCATTATACATTTAAATAATAAGAGAATAGAAAACACTTTCACTCTGAAGAGTCTCCAGTGCCTTCATTTCTGTATTTTCAATTGCCCATAGAGATATTTTAATTTAACATTTGGTGGCAAGCATCCCCTGAAAGAAGAAAGTGATAAATTGACAGAGCTACATTTTAAATTGAAGAAATGGCAACTGCAGATTCCCCTGGCTGGTCTGCTGATTCTATAGCATTTTATTTTAGAGTCACACTTCTTTATTACTTTAGGGAAAAAGAAATTTACAAAGCATAGAGTAGGCAAGAATTAACTAATTTTCACAAAAGGATTTTTCACAGGTTTCTTTAAATGGAAAGCTTCTTTAGTAAATATAAACCTTGTTTTGGTTTACAAAATGATTTTCTATAAAGTAAACAAAGAGAGTATAATTTCCCAGCACTAGTAACATCTAGCCTGCAGCTGTACCACCATGGCATCAGATCCTGTCAAATCTCAGAAGCTAAGCAGGTTCGGACCTGGTTAGTACTTGGATAAGAGACTGCCAGGAACACCAGATGCTACAGGCTTGGGAAAAGGACCCGGCAGCCCACTCCCAAAAATCAATGAGCCATTGAAAACCCTATGAATAGTAGAGAAGCACAACAGTGTTTTGTCTGTTGTACATAGGGTCGCTATGAGTTGGACACTGACTCAACAGCACCTAACAACAACAACAGTAGCATCTAAAGAAAATCATATCTAATACATAACCATAAAGAAGTATTTTAAACTTTCATGTGTTTGATTAATAAAATTATTCAGCATCTATTGTCTGCCAGGATTACTCAGATACAAGAAAAAAATTCTAGTAAGACATATCTCCTGTCTTTGAAGAATTCATAGTACCACCCAGAATTCCAGCACTGCAGGCCAATAGACATAGGTTCTAAAAATGATAATTCTAAGTATTGCCTCAGTGATATTCTGAGTGAACTAACGTACCCCAAACCACACAGCTGGAGATTGCCGGAGGATGTTTGAGCCTAGCCACTATGCTATACTTCCATATGATAAAAGAATATTATCATGGTGCCCCAGTGAAACTGAGATTTCAAATCACTAGCAGAAAAGCTTTTGAATGCTACCCCTCATAGAATACAGGTTGAGGATCCCTAGTCCAAGGATCCAAAATGCAAAACTTTCTGCACACCAATATATCACAAGTGGAAAATTCTACAACTGACCTCATAAGGGGTCTCAGTCAAGATACAGGCACACTAAAAATATTCTACACAGTTATGTTCAGCCTATGTGTATAAGGATTACATGAAACATACATGAATTTAGACTTGGGTCTCATCCCCAATACAACTCATTTTATATACCTATATATTCCTAAATCTAAAAAAATCTGAAATCTGAAACACTTTTGTTCCCAACCATGTCAGATAAGAGATAGTCAACCTGAATCTAAGCAAAGAAAAGCAGAAAGTCATCCCTAGCATTTATTGAGCATTTACCATATTCTGTAGTAAGTACTTCACATGCTTTATCTTATTTTTCACAACCCTAATAGGTAGTTACTACTATTATTCTGCAACCCATTTTACAAGTTTAAAAAAAATCTGAGCTACGGAGAAAGAAGACTTTGGTGGCTCAAGATCACAGGATAAGTTTGAATTCAATTCTGACCAAGTCCAGAACCAGAGGTTTTGCCACTATGCTAAATAATACATCAGAATAAATATTTTAAACCAAAGTATTCATGGGTTCTACTTGTGTTGAGTGCAGGAATCTCTCAAAAACTTAGAGGTTACTATGCAAAGAATTTATCTTTTCTTATTTTTAAACTACTGATACAAGCATTATAATCCATTCATTTTTCATTCACTTAACATTCAAATCAACAAATCATTACCTTTGGAAATGCCTTCTATATATAATAAACACTTAAAGACATTTTTAAAGCAAGAAAGTTGTCAAACCCAAAGCCCTAACTGTAGCAAAAATTCACATCCAATTTATAGCACTAACCCTTGTGGATCTGGTCAACACACAGACCCAGGGGCATCAGATCACAACATAGGCAGAGACCCCAGGAACCTAAGAGTGCAAAAGAAGAATATCACATTTTTGTTAGGCAATGTCCTTCCCTATGATGACTTTAATCAAGACAACACAATCTTCACTTTTTAAATAATAATATTTAAAGATGCTAAAACTTTCACGGAAGCATCTAAACATTGAGTGGGTAGAAAAGACTCTTATTTTCCCTGAGTAGCTAGAACAATCTCTCATGTGAGTACCTAAACTCTTATTTAGATCATTTAAATGTCACACACGCCAAAACACTCCAACTTAATACTTCCTTTGAAGTCACGACAATCAGTTTTTCTTAGTGTCATTTTTTAACATTTCTATAGCACTTCACTTTGGACAAGTATTTTATAATTATTTCAACTCTTAGCTAACTTCTAGTTATTCATTTGCATGTGGTTACTTTCCCAATAAAAAATATATAGATTGCTTGACAAAACTGAACCAGTTCAATACCTAGAGATTCAAATGTATACCACAATTGCAGACAAATATGTACCCACAGGAAAAATAAAGCAGATAGATAGCTAGGTAGATATGGATAAACATACATATAGGAAACTAATTTCAAAGACCAGTAATATTCTTGTGTTCTTGTTTTGCAAGAATTATAGGACACATCCCTATGTTGTCAATCAAAACACAGACAAGTAAGAGAACAGTGGTTGCATGTGAATATGGATGGAGGAATAAGTAAATGTGACAGATACTGGAAGTCATCAGCTAATACCCATTCTCTTTCTCTAAGTGACAGAATCCCTCACCATCCATCTAGATAGTACATTTCCCAATCTCCCTTATAGCTAGAAATAGCAATAACAAGTAAGTTCAGGGCAGTAGAATGTGAAAAGAAGTGACATGTGTAACTGCTGAGTCACCATGTACCTCTTTGGTCCCCTTTCCGTGTCTACAAATGTCAATAATTGAACTCACCATCTTGGATGTCTTGCATGGAAGTCATAGGCTCAGTATGGCAGAGCTGAGTCACCAGCTCAGCTCCTTGGTAATCTCATACTGCATTTCTGGGACTCTTTGTCACAAGAATGTAGCCTACATCACAACTAATAAGCAAGTAAGGAAGAAAAATAGAGGGTAAGAGACTATGAGGTTGGTTTACTAGCTCTTGATAACAAGAAGGGGAATGGGTAATGGAGAATTTTAAAAGCAGATAGCTGGAAACATGATCGAAATTATTCTAGACTGAACAACAAACTACTAACTCTAAATCCAAGTATAAAATTTTATAAAACTGAGGGAACAAAGGGTTCCCTCCCCTCCTCTGAGCTCCAAGGTCCTGAGATAATGGAGGTCACCAGCCTCCAAAGGTCAAGTGTTCCTTGCCTGTTAGATAGAGTCCCTCAACTGTGCCTATATGTATGTTTATCCATATCTTCCTACCTGTCTGTCTGCTTTATTTTTCCTGTGGGTACATATTTGTCTGCAATTGTGGTATACATTTGAATCTCTTGGTATTGAACTGGTTCAGTTTTGTCAAGCAATCTATATATTTTTTATTGGGAAAGTAACCACATGCAAATGAATAACTAGAAGTTAGCTAAGAGTTGAAATAATTATAAAATACTTGTCCAAAGTGAAGTGCTACAGAAATGTTAAAAAATGACACTAAGAAAAACTGATTGTCGTGACTTCAAAGGAAGTATTAAGTTGGAGTGTTTTGGTGTGTGTGACATTTAAATGATCTAAATAAGAGTTTAGGTACTCACATGAGAAATTCCAAACTCCAAATAGCACTCCCTCCTTCTCTCTCCCTTCCTTACCTCCATGGGGAAACATACATGTATGCATGTATATATGTATGTATTTTCCCTCCTAAGCCTCACAGAACTTCCCTGCAATATAAAAGCTGCAGTCCATACTTGGGCCATGGGGCAGCTACAACCAGGACCCTCCCCATCCTCCTCAGCTGCAACCCATCCATGTGACTTCTCTACCTCTTCTCTGATCTTTCTCCCTCTCTCCTCTCACCTTCCTTAAATAAACCTGATCTTCAACTACTCAGCATGGTTTCTCTTGTGTCTCCGGACCCTCACCCTGCAAAATTTTCCCTATCATTTCAGTGCTGAAACCTGGGAGCCAGCTCCCCTGCCAGATTTTCCCTCTCAAAAACTATATTTTTAAATTATTACAGGTAAATCAAGTTGAGGTCATGTAGCATAAAACTAATGCATCAGATCAAACACTTATTATGTAGATGATAGATCTTGAGACTGTAAGCTCTAAAAAGGCAGAAATAATATTATTCGTGGGTTTCTTTCGTGGATTTCATTGGATTTATTACTCACAGATAAGCATCAAGAGACAAAGGATCCATTGTGAGAAGGTCTCCCAAGGCTAGAGAAAGCTGCCCTTACTCCACATGTTCCACTTGCACCACAGCTGAGGGACTCTAACAGCCAACTCGCCTTAACTTATAATTGTCACAGCAACATGAATCATTGAGCAAAGCTTTGAAGGACAGCTCCAAGCTTTGAATGTCAGCCCAGGCTTTGTTCTTTCCTTTCTCAAGATGAGGCATTCCCTAGAAGGGACATGAAAAAGATATGGCATTTCAGCGCATTCTAGTTATTCTTGAAAACTATAAGTGGGAAATGAAGGGGAGAACTGGGTTGATCCAGTCTCACTGGGAGCACTGTCCTGCACTTTCCATAAATGATGAACGGCACTTAGTACAGCTTTCTGGGACCCAATCAGATGCACTGGTTCTTTCTAATTTTTGGCTTCCACTAGTGAAGGCTTCCTAGGGCTTCTGCTTTTCAGTAGAGAGTTTTGCTGGGGCTAAATCTCTGCTCTTTCCAGATAAGACTCTTTTTCAAAATGCTATCTTCCTCGTAACTTTGACTCCGTTTTCCTCTCTTTTATTGGTATCACCTTACATCCCTTATTTCAGATCTTCCTGGAAGGCTCTGTGTTTGCAAGCTGGCCAGGCACCATAGGAAATGCTTCAGATGTATCTGATGTAAAATCTCTGGGATGTCCCTCAAGTTATCGACTGCTTTCATGAAAGCCTTAAAAGAGGGGTGGGGGTCAGTGGAGGGTTGTAGGTTTCAATCTAGACATTTCCAATTCCATCTTCTGAAAAACGTGCCGTTTGGAGCTCTCCGCTGGTTTTTACATCGATGGGAGGAAAGGAGCCAGGTTAAGAGGAAAAGAGAATCCACTGCGACCACGACAGTAACTTCTATGTCCCCCAATGTAAGTGTGGGCTCTGCCTTCTGCTGCTGGAAGAATCACTGAAGTACAGCCCCAAAGCGGGGGCACCTGTGGGTCCACAGCTGACGGGTGCTGCAGCAGAGGAAGTTCTGCTTCCGGTTTCCAACGCAGCCCAAGACGCACCTCCCACAACCCACCAAGCTTGCAGGGCTATGCTTGCATCTTGAAGTTCATTTGGCCAATTCTTTGTTTAAATGAATTATTTTTATCTGTTTATCTTATAAAGCTGGATATCAAACTTGAGGCTTCATGTATGCTAGACAAGTATTCTACCACTGAGCTACAGCCCCTATTTTTAAGAATTATAACTGATAAAAACATAAAAATTATACATATTAGCCATGCATAGTAGTGCATTACCTGTAATACCAGCACTAGAGAGGCTGAAGTAGGAGGATCTTGAATTTTAGGCCAGCCTGGGCTACATAGTGAGTTCCCCACCAGCCTGCACTACCTAGAGAGGGCCCTGTCTAAACTTTCCCTTCCCCTAAATGTTCATATCAATGGGGCAACACAAGATACTTTGATACATATATAATGTTCAAATCAGGCTAAGCACATCTATCTCCTCAATCATTAATCATTTATGTTGAAATCATTCAAAATAATTTTCTCTAGCTTTTTGAAATATCCAGCATTTATAATTATGTCTAGTCACACTACTGTGCAATAACACACCAGAACTTTTTACCCCTAATTGTAACTTAGTATCCATTGATCAACCTTTCTCCTCCCTCTCTCCTATTTCTAGTTTCTTCCAGTAACTACCACTTTACTCTCAATTTCTATGGGATCAACTTTTTATATTCAATATATAAATGAGGTTGTGCAGTACTTATCTTTCTGTGTCTGGCTTATTTCACTATACATAACGATCTCCAGTTCTATCTGTGGTTGCCAATGACAGGATTTCATCTTTTTATGGCTGAATAGTATTCCATAGTGTATATGCAGCCTGCAGCCTTAGCCCTGTGGCATCCAATCCCGTCAGATCTCAGAAGCTAAGCAGGGTGAGGCCTGGTTAGTACTTGGATGGAAGACCGCTTGGGAACACCAGGTGGTATAGGGAGATGGACCCAGCAACCCACTGCCAAAATTCAATCCACCGTTGAAATCCCTATGAACAACAGAGAAGCACTGACAATAGTGTTTCACCTGTTGTATGTAGGGTCACTCTGAGTCAGATACTGACTTGACAACACACAACAACAACAACAACAACAACAACAGTATATAGGTACCACATTTTCTTTATCCAATCATCAGTTGATATATACAGGTTGCTTCCATTTTTGCTATTGTGAATAGTGTTGCAATAAAGATGGGACTGAAGATGCATCTTGGGAACAGACTGATTTCATTTCCTTTGGATATAAGCCCAGTAGTGAAATTGCTGGATCATATGGTAGTTCTCTTTTAAACTTTTTAGGAACCATAACTGTTTTCCACAATGGCTCTACTAATTTACATTCCTACCAACAGAGTTCAAGTGTTTCCTTTTCTCTACATTCTCACCAGCATTTGCTATCTTTAGGGTTTTTTTTTTTTTTACTTGTTTATTTGTTTGATATTAGCCATTCTTACTGGAGTAATGTCTCATTGTGGTTTTGATTTGAATTTCCCCAATAATGAGTGATATTGAGTATTTTTTCATCTGCCTGCTGGCTATTTGTGTGTCTGCTTTTGAAAAATATCTGCCTTTGTCTATTGCCCATTTTTAATCAGGTAATTTCTTTGTTGTTTTGCTGTTGAGTTGAGTTCTTTATATATTCTGAATGTTAACTCTTTGTCAGATGTGTAGTTTGCAAATTTTTTCTCCCATTCTGTAGTTTGTCTCTTTGACAATATTTTTCCTTTGTTGTGCAGAAGCTATTTCATTTGGTATGATTCCATTTATCTATGTTTGACTTTTTTTCCTGTGCAAAAAAAAAAAAAAATCCTGTGCATTCCAATAGACTGGAGCATTTCCCCTAGGTTTTCTTCTAATAGTTTCATAGTTTTGGGTCTTATATTTAAGTCTTTAACCTATTTTTGGTTGATTTTTATAAATGGTAAAAGATAGAGGTCTAGTGTCATTATTCTCCATATGGATATCCAAGTTTCCTACGCTATTTATTGAAAAGATTTTTATATCCTCTCCCTTCTTCCTACTTTGACCCTAACATATTGGTAGGTACTAACATCTTGGAATCATCTAAGGGGTTTGCAAAATTCATACTCAGAATTCATTATCATTATTTCCATCTCAATAATTCTCAACTTCTGCCACTTGCTGTTTTGAGAAATCCATGTATATTTTTAACACCTGAAGCTGTTTTAGAATCTGTGAAAACAGACCTACAGAACATTAATTTTTTTTACACATAGAATTAACCAGCATTTATTCAAAATCTAAGCTATGTCTGGCTCTATGTTTACTCCCACATAATATTATCCATTTAAAGTTGACATCAGTTGAACATGGTGGCACATGGCTATAATCCCAGCACTTGGGAGGCTGAGGCATGAGGATCAATGCAAATTTGAAGCCAGGTTGGTCTACATAGTACATTCCAGGCCAGCTTGGGCTACACTGCCAAACTCTGACTTTAAAAACCTTAATCAATTAATTAATTAGTTAAACATCAGCATTTCCTTTCAAATAAAAGTATAGAGAGTTAAGCAGTCTTCCCAAGATCATACAGCTGGTAAGCAACAGAGCTTAGACTGGAATCCATGCTTCCTGACTAGTTTTTTTCTGAGAGCTCTACACCATTAGGTTACATTTTGTTACACACTTTTACATGACAAATTTCGGGTGGGGGAGAGAGAGAAGGAAGAAAGGAAGGAAGAAAGAAGAAAAAGAAGGAGGAAGGAAGGAGGGAGCAGAAAGAAGGAAGAAGAGAGAAAGGTGAGGGAGAGAGGAAGGGAGAGAGAGAGAGAGAAAGAAACAAAGCAAAAAGGAAAGAAAGGGGAAGAAAGAAAAGAAAAAGAAAGAAAAGAAAAGAAGGGAGGAAGAAAAAAAGGAAAGAAAGAAAAGCTACCGGCATCCAGCATAGTAATGACTGCCAAGCATCAGTGAAAGCAAGGGTTTAGCCAGAATTGTAAGTGTCAGGAAAGATCATAAGTAAACATATAATAACAATTCCTCTCTGATAAAAACTACAAATTTTCCAAGGTGAAAATGAGCAATTAGACACCACCATTAATGTAAACATTTTTGTCCACTCTGAAAACTATCACCTAGTTCAACATGGCCTGCAGCCGTAGCCCTGTGGCATCTGATCCCATCAGATCTCAGAAACTAAGCAGGGGCCAGCCTGGATAGTACTTGGATGGGATACCACTTGGGAAGACCAGGTGCTGTAGGCTTGGGAGATGACTCTCCCAAAACCCAATCCATCATCGAAAACCCTATGAATAGCAGAGAAGCACTAACAATAGTGTTTCACCTGTTGTATACAGGGTCGCTATGCGTCGGATACCAACTTAACAACACCTAACAACAAGTTCAACATAATTCTTCATTGTAGGTCTAAATGGAATCTATTTGGGTTCAAAGTTACCAACAAAGATGATGAGAATGGATATATCAAAGTCAGTATGTATCCAGCTATATATAGGATAGATACTTGAATTAATTTTACATCTTACACAAAACACCTACATAACGTGAGATTCAATATACACAGCTTTAGACATCTTGATCAGAAGAGGTCTAGGAGCAGGAAAATGTAGTAAGTTTTCAATCTCTGGCTTTATGTTATTTTATTTATTTTCTATTTGAATTGACTATATGTAAAAGTAAAGAGAAACTTAGAAATAAGTGACAGTGAAATTGATGAAATTATCTATTCTATTCTTGGTCCTAATAATGGAAATACAAAAATACCTAAGAATCTCAGGCATCAGATAATTATTAACTTACTTTCACATCTCTGAGATAACACTTCCCACCTTCCAGACAGGAAAATTCAGCTTGAGACCGCATGCAAGTCTTTCTAAAAGGAAATTAGTATTGGAGATGGATATGTTAAAATTCCTGATTCCAAGAAGTGTCATGGCCTTGCTTATAGCAATGACACTCTTTCCTGATGAAAAGCACAATTCCAGTCAAGAAATAACCAGCCAGGTGTGGTGGTGCACACCAGTAGTCCCAGCACTCTGGAGGATGGGGTAGGAGGATCACTTGAGCTCAGGAGGTAGAGACCAGCCTGAGCGACACAGCAGGACCCCACCTCAAACATAAAACAAAAAAAGAAAAAAAAGAAGTAATTTCATCACCATCCCTTTTGCCCACTGATATTAAGGGTAATTTTGCCTTCTCTGAAAGAGTGCCTTTAGAGTTTTACATAAACACATAGGAGTTCTAAGCAGTGAATTTAAAATGCTGAGTTAAAGGCCTCCCTCCAACTGAGTGCTAAACAAAGGTAAGAGCTGCAAGACACATCCAGGAAACTAAGCTGGACCACATGGAAAGACCTATGTGGGAGGCACTTTGTTCCATGGACCCAGAGAGCACAGAGTCCCCTCCCACCCAGGATGTCTAGAGCACACCCTTGATTTTCAGTGCTTCTGATGAAGTTTCCGCTTCAATAGGACAACGGCTTTCTATCAAAGAGTGTCATAACATCTTATCAAGGAATGTCATAACATAGAACCCTTCTAATTGGTGTGGAGAGCTCTGCAAGAGCACATTAGTTGTAAGCCATAGCATCACCTCTCTTTAGGGAGAGGGAACAAAATTTAATACACAGAGAGACAGAAAGATAATTAATTGCCTTCTTGGAAACCCACCACTCTGCTGCCAATGAGATCATTGTGACAAGTTATGAAATCCAAGTCAAAATATTTAACTCAGCCACTTACTCAAGTGGTAGACCCAATTTTAGGCACCCCCATAGTCAGGGTGCTGATAGAGAAAAGTCTTCTCTTCATTTTTCTGCAGTAGTGCATGTCTCTGTTGGCATTTATGGGTGTTCTGCTTCCTCTGTGAAGCACCTATATGTCTGCAAAGTATACACATGTATTTCTATCAATGTAAAGAAGGAATAAAGAGAATTAGAATATGCTAGGAAGTTCCAGGAAAACATAGAAACTAGACCAAGAATAAGAATGAATTAGAGAAATGATAGATGTTTGAGGTAGTTGATTTGCTGAATACTCTGATTTGGTCATTACACAAGATATACACATGTTAAAACCTCACATTGTATCTCATAAATTTGTACAAATATGTGTCAATTAAAGTAAAGCAAAACAAAACAAAAAGAATAGATTAGTACTGGAAGTCTTTCAAAATAACTTGATACAAAGTGGTCCTATCAAAACAGGGTAAGAAAGAGGCTGAATTAGCCAAAATTCCCCAAAGAATGCTGATTGTACTAACTGGATCCAGAGTTCCTGGAAAATTAGAACTCTAATCACTCTAATAAAGCATAGGTAGGAAATTGTGACTCAATATTCCAAGTTTAGGATGAAATGGACAGAGGAGGCACTAGAGAATGGGTTAGAAATAGAAAAGAGGAGGAATGAGATGGAATTAGAAAAAAGGAAGAGAGAAGGAAATGTGTCTCTGCGTTGACTAAGCCTGGATCCTAGCTCTCCTTGATTCAAAGCTTGACAGCCTGGTTACAGGATTCTTTGAGAGGTAAGAGCTCCCTAATGATAACAGGAAATATTTCATGCATTGTTTTTTAAACTCACATACAATAAAACATACCCATTGTTAAGTGTATAATTCAATGAGTTTAGACAAATGTCTACATTCATGTAATCATCACCTCAATCAAGGTATACAATATTTCCATCATCCCAAAAAGTTTCCTCAAGTACTTTATGGTCCCATCTCAAACCCCAGGCAGTTACTGACCTGTTTTTATTTTTCACTGTGGATTGTTGCTTTTTCTTGATTTCCATATAAGAGGAATGTCACATTATATGTTCTTTTTATGTCTGTCTTCTTTTGCTAAGAAAATATTTTTTATATTCATTCATGCTATTTGTAGCAGTTCATTACTCTGTATTGCTAAAAAGAATTTCACTGAGGGAATACACCAAAATTTGTTGGTTCCCTTCTGTATTAGACATCTGAATTATTTCCAGATGTTGGCAATTCTGAAAAAGTTTCTATGAACTTTTGTGTACAAGTCTTTGTGTAGACATTTAATTTCATTTCTCTTGGGTAATTTCAAGGAAGAGATTACTCAATCCAAAAGTGAATACTTAACATCGCAAGAAACTACCTAGCCATTTTCCAAAGTGGCTATACCATCTTGCATTCCTACCATCACAATGTGAAAATCCGAGTTGCTTCACAACCTCACCAGTGCTCAATTTACTCTGTCTTTAATTTCAGCCATTTTAGTGTGTATGTGTGGTAACACTTCCTTGTGGTTTTAATCTGAATTTTCCTAATGATATTGAGCATCATTTTATGTGCTTATTGCTCATTGATATATCTTCTTTTCATCAAGTGTCAGTTAAAGTCCTTTGTTCATTTTTCTATTGGATTGGCTCCTGCTACATTGACTTTAACTTTTTACTAAGAATGACAGCATTTCTGGTCAATTTGATTTAGAGTTAGTGATTGGAAGCTCTCCAATAGCCCTACTATGCTTAAAATTACTAGCCAAGGTTCAAGTGAAAGGGTCAATAATACACAGGATACATAAATCAAATCATATCTTTCTCCTACTTCAAATAAAATAAAAACCAAACTCTTAAAATATGCCCCCAAAGTCCCATGTGATTTGACCTCTGTATCCCTTCTCCAAATTCATCACCTGCCATCTCCCCGCAAGCACTCTCCTCCTAGCACCCTGCTCTATTTTCTGTCCCTCAATCACACCAGGATTCTGTCCCTTTGCCAGGAATTATACTCCTGTAGAGCTTGGTATGCTGCCACCTCCTCCTCCTTGTTCACCCTCAACTTTGTCAGTAATTCCCTGTTCAGTCCTGATAAACAGTACCCTCAGTTCCTTTCTACCCTAGCACTTGTCACTATCTGAAGTTATTCTGTGTTTTATGTGTTTCTTTTTCTATTCCACTAGAATGGATGTTTCATGAGCATAGGAACTTTGTCTAGGTCATTGATTCATCCATAGTACCTATAAATAATGCCAAAAATATAATATTCACTATTTTTAGAAGGGCTGGGGCTTAGCTCAGTGGGTAGAGCACTGCTGTGCACTCTGAGGACCCAGATTTGATCTCCAACACTGCAAAATGGGAGAAGGACATGATAAACCACTCCCAAAGCAATCTGGAAACTATGAGCCATTGAAAACTCTATGAAGGTCACTATGAGTCAGACCCTACTTGACAGCACCTAACAACAACAATTTTTAGAAAGGTTGGTTCTCTTTTCCTCTTTTATTTCTCCCAGCAAAAGTTCCCAGCCTCTGGACCCAGAGCAGCCTTCACTGGAGTCAGAGAGATCTGTTATTGGAGAATGTGCCAGATGTACCTAACATGAAGGCATCACCACCTCCTCAGGCCAATCACAAAAATGATTTGATTTACAAAATTAGGTGAGTAAGACAAAGGAGAGAGCTTTAGCCAGAGGAGGAAAGCAGCCCATTTCTGATATCCCTTTATGGACCATCCATCTCTTTTTAGATGGACTTGTTTTGGTGCTATAATGTCTCCCTTGTTGTGGCTGAAAGCTTTCACTTTTCACAACATTTTGATCCTTCCCTCTGAGTCTCCTCAGTGGCAGAAAAATTTGGCTTACTTTCCAGGCCAGCTTCCCATCTGCCACTTCTAAATCTCATTTTTATTCTGTCCTGTTTGTGATCCTTCATAAAAGACTGTAAACTCTACTTTTTAATTTAAATCAGAAATTCAGGGCAAGAAGTAGTGTTCTTTCTTCTCATGTCCCACTGTCTTTTCTATCTTTTGTCTCTGGTCACTTGAAGAAAGATGATTGATAGATGGATAGATGTTATCCATATTTTATTTGTGTTGCCACTTGGGAGTATCTTCAAGGGCACCATGGCTGGCAACCACACAGCACTTCCCTATTTGGTGTGTTTTTGATTTCCAGTGGCAAGTGTGGAAAACACTGGTTATCTGCCCATATGTGAACTAATGAGCAAAGGCTTCCCCTTTATAATCACCATAAAGCCATAGTCTTTTCTGTACTGTTTAGTAACAAATCAAAAAAGAAAATGAAAGGAAAACTACTCCCAAGTTTTAGGAGAAGGACCCAGCAACCCACTTCCAAAAAACAACCAACCATTGAAAACCCTATGAATAGCAGAGAAGCACTAACACTACTGTTTTGCCTGTTGTACATAGGGTCACTATTAGTCAGACACTGACTCGACAGCACCTAACAACAACTCTCAAGTTTTAAATTAATTTTATGTGTAAATTAAGTGAAAGCCCTCTTCTTTGAGTTTCCCTCGGTAGCATTCATTTGTGCATTCATTATTCATTTGATAAGTAGATAGTAAAAACCTATCGTGTGCAAAATGCTGGATACAAGAAACATTAAGTATACATGTCCCACATCTATAGGCTTTTGTTTTTAATGAAGTATTAAAAAATGGAGGTACCTCAAAAAACTAAAAATAGATCTACCATATGACCCAGTTATAACACTATTGGGAATTTACCCTGAGGGAGATGGGTCATCATACCACAGAGACACCAGCATCTCCATGTTCAATGCAGCGCTTTTCACAATAGTAAGGATATGGAATCAACCAAAGTGCCCTTCAACAGAAGAATGGATAAAAAAAAAAACTATGGTATATATACACAATGGAATACTACTCAGCAATCAAGAAAAATGAAATAAGGTCATTCGCGGCAAAATGGATGGAATTAGAGAAAATTATTTTGAGTGAACGAACACGAGCTCAGAAAGAGAAACAATACATGTTCTCACTCATATGAGGGAGCTGATTCAAAATTACAAGAAGGAAAAATCCTATTCAAAGTTCAGATCATAATAAAAAGCGGGGGGGGGGGAGATAAGAATGATGTCAATATAAATGGACTAGAAATCACATGTCATTGTTCTAACAAGATAAAAACAAAGACCACTACAGGAAAAGTTTCTATCTTAAACAGAACTGGAACCCAAGGACATATAGAAAAATACTACTAAGTAAAAGATAGAGATGACTTAGATGGGAAACTTAGATGGGAAGCGGGGGAAGCATAGGAGAGGGTAAGGGGTAACCTATATGAATAATGTTTATCAAAATGCAT
>VMDO01022950.1:0-32584 GCA_007922755.1 Pedetes capensis
GCAACTTCACAATCAATGGAGAAAAGATTGAGGTTGTCCAAGACTTTGGTTTGCTTGGCTCTATAATCAACACCCATGGAAGCAGCAGTCAAGAAATCAAAAGGAGCATTGCTCTAGGAAAAGCTGTGGCAAAAGATCTCTTTAGAGTATTGAAAAGCAAAGATGTCACACTGAAGACGAAGGTGCGTCTGACTCATGCCATGGTATTTTCAGTGGCATCATATGGTTGTGAGAGCTGGACATTGAACAAGAGAGACAGAAAAAGAATTGATGCTTTTGAATTGTGGTGCTGGAGACGTCTATTGAATATACCATGGACTGTCAAAAGAACCAACAAATTTGTCCTAGAAGATGTACAACCAGAGTGCTCCTTGGAAGCAACAGTGGCCAAACTGCATCTTACATATTTCGGACATGTAGTCAGGAGAGAACAATCCCTGGAGAAGGACATCATGTTTGGAAGAGTTGCAGGTCAACACAAAAGAGGAAAACCCTCCACCAGATGGATTGACACAGTGTCTGCAACAATGGGCTTAAACATAAATAAGATCGTTTGCTTGGCGCAGCATTGGCAAGTGTTTTGATCTGTACATAGGGTCGCTATGAGTTGGACTCGACTCGACGGCACCTAACAACAACAACAACAACAACATATCTGCTTCACTTCTACAATCCCTTGTTTAATCTACACCAATTTGAATTTAAACTATCAGAGTACTGGCCATCTTTTTTCACTTGCTAAAAAATCACCACTTATATGTGTTAGGGTTCTTCAGAGAAGAAGAACCAATAGGAGATAGGAAGATAAATAGATAATAGATTGTTATTGCTAGGTGCTGTGGAGTCATATCTGACTCATAGTGACCCTCACAGGGTTTTCAGTGGATGATTGTTTCAGGATTGCCTGGGGAGTGGATTGCCACATCCTTCTTCCATTTTTGCAGGGCTGGGAATCGAAACTGGGACCTCAGAGACTGCAGAGCAACACTGTACCAACTGAGCTAAATCCCAGCTTAGATAATAGATGTAAGATGATATTTATTATGGAAACTGGTTACTCAATTATAGAGGCAAAGAGGTCCCACAATGTGCCATATATAAACTGGAGAACCAGAAAATCTGGTGACATAATTCAGCCTGAGTTTAAAGACATGGGCACTGTTATAAGCCACAGTCTGAAGGGCAAGTACTAGGAACACCTATGTCCAAGGGTAGAAGAACATGAATATCCCAGTTCAAGGGGGCATTGAGAGGAGAGAGCAAGAGAGAGTGAGCAAGAGAGAGAGAATGAGAATTTGCCCTTCCCCTGCATTTTTGTCCTATTTGGGATCACAGCAGATTCCATGATGCTGCCTGCATGATGTGGGTGGATTTTCTTTACTAAGTCTACTGATTCAAATGTTGATATCTTATGGAAACATCCTCCAAGAGACACCCAGTACCCAGAAATACTGCACATGCACATGCATTCACACACATGCACACACATACACAGAAATTTATTACAAGGCATTAGATCACAAGATTATGGAGTTTGAGAAGTCTCAGGATCTGTGCAGTTCCAGTCCAAACTCAGAAACCGGAGAACCAGGAGCACCAATGGTATAAATGTGAGCCTAAGGGTAGGAGACCAAAGTCCTAGCATAAGCAGTCATGCAGAATGGAAAGAACTCACCATTCCTCCATGCTTTTGCTGTATTCAGACCCTCAAGAAATTAGATGATTCTTACATACTTTGAGGAAGGCAATCTGCTTTACTTGGTCTAGTGATTCAGATGCTAATGTCTTCTGGAAATACTCTCACAGACACACCCAGCAATCATTCAACCAAATATCTGGGCACCCTATAACCTAATCAACTTGAAACATTATATTAATCATCACACAACCTTAATAAAAAATGTTTTAGACTCTGTCCACATTTATTGGCAGCAACAGAGAAAGCACTGGTTTGCACAGCTGGTTCCTCCCTTCTCAAGTCATCCTGGGCAGTTACTGAAGGCACAGGAGAAGTCCTGGGCAAGAATGGCCTGGGCTCAGGCTTTTCTGATCCAAATTTTGTAGTTTTTCTGAACAAGTACTGCTCACATTAGTGTGAAACTCTGGTTGATTTTTCAGATCTTCAGCATTCTAAAATGGTTGAGAGTTTTTCCTAGCTTTATGGCAGTGTTTTGTTTGAGGGGAAGATTTGTAGACTTCCTAATTCCATCATGCTGGAAAGAAAATATTAAGTATAAAGTATTAAGCATAAAACAACACCCTTCCAAAATATTGCCATATCATTCCAAATCTATAAGGACTGGAAGAGAGAGATCAGGAAATGGATCACTTCATAACAGTGTAAAGAAAAGACCTTATACTTTAGAGTCAAATGAACTAGGTTACAATCATTGAATTATACCATCCTATTATATGAACTCTGAGAACAAACCTCCAACTCCCTTATCCCTTAGCCTATTCAGTAAAGTGGCTATCAATGCTGTTTTTTTTTAAATTAAATGCCCAAGGTATAATATGTACTTAATGCATGCTTCTTCTTCTTGTTATATGCTGTGGCATCAAGTCCGACTCATTGCAACCCTCACAGGGTTTTTAATAGCTGATTGTTTCAGGATCATTTTGGAAGTGGACTGCCACATCCTTCTCCTATTTTTGCAGTGCTGGGGATCGAGCCCAGGTTTTCAGAAAGTACAGAGCAACACTCTACCAAGTGAGCTAAATCCCAGCCCTAATGGATGCTAGTTTTATTAGTTTTATTTATCATACATCTTCACTTCTTTTCTTCACATAGTTAAATTAGGCATGTAGTATATGGAACTACTTGATTTCATTTCTGGTGTTTAAAATTGTGCTAAAATGCAAAATTAGTTATTGGTATATAAAAGGTGCATCTTGAGTTATTAGTAAAAAGGACACAATGGAGAAGTATTTTGTGAAGGAACCAACACTTCTTGGTTTGATGCCCAAGAATGTAGTCCTTCCTTTGTGCTTTTACAAGCCTAAGTTGATTTATGTTTGCCAATGTACTTTTGGTAGTTGTCTTAGGCTGTATTCCCAATGTCTTTCTTGAGATAACTATTGTATATGTATATATTTTGCAAATTTTCCTAAGTCTTGAAGTGAAGAGTAGAAAATGCATGTTAGCTTTCATGGGATCAATTCCAAACTAAATTATCCTAGACAACTCTTTTTTTTTTTTAACTATTTTGTCTGCATTCACTTCAATATAGCATTCTCATCATTTCTTCTTTGAGTTAATTCATTCAACCACAGCTAGTTTTTTAACTCTATTGATTTGGACTGGCAAGTGGAGCAAAATAATATGAGAATGATTATACTCTTACTGCACACTTAAGATATGCATTTTCCTGGATCTTGCTAACACATATTTTGTTTTGTGTGTATGCCCAAATTCATGGTAAACTTGAGAACAAAATGAACATTTCTTTGTTCCCACTAAGTCCTAATAGTACAAGACACATGATTTATTTTCTCTTCAAAGTATGCCTTTTTTAAGACAGAGTATCAGACCTTCAACTTCAGCCTGATTTTGTAGAAACACTCACATTAGAGTGGAAACAAGACATAAATTTGTCACTCTTCTTCACCAGCTATGTGATCTTAAGGAAGTCAAGTGCTCTAAGTTAAAGTTCGCCAATTTTCAATAACATGGTGCTTTTATCCCTGAGTTTTCTATTGGTGCTATTGATTCCGTAATGTTACATTAGTCTGAATATTTCTGATGCATTCTCTAAATAGTTTTAAATTCCGAGTTGATATTTGTTGTTTGCCTAATCACACTGAGGGCTTCCTGGTATATTTGCTTCACTGGATGTTAGATATTGTTTTCATAGACATTTAAAATTCTAGGAGGCTAAATTTAACTGTATTGAGATTGGTGCCTTAGTTGTTTACAGTCACACATCAATAATCCTTTATAGTGGTACTACTGAACTTTTAAATTGGTCATAATATATATATATATATATATATATATATATATATATATATATATATATATATATATATATGTTATGATCCTGTCCCCAAATCTCATAGCATCTTCAACTCTAGTATTTCATTTAGTAGTATTTTTCCTCTCAGTGTGCTAAATTGTAACCCTCCTACCTAAAGACATTGAATGTATAATATTTTAAATACTTCCAATTTACATCTAATGAGCAGAGTAGGCATGGGGGAAATAAAACACTAGCCAGATTCTACACTAGAATCTTCCATTTGCTTATCTCATTTACAAATAAAGCCAAGAGTTAAGCTAAAAAATCAAACCCTTGACTCATTCACCCTCAGTATTCCATGGGAACAATGAGAAAGAAAAGCAGCATATTATAAGCCTCGCCCAAGGAATGAGCTCCTTTGCACATTTTATCCTCACATATTCTCAACCTCATTAATGTTTTCATTTTGGCAGCTACTCACACAAGAGTGAAAGACAAAATCTACGATTTTACCACAGCTGTTTCCTACTTCCTTCACAAAGTTATTTAAACACCTTGTGACTTCAGGGAAGGGGTGGACGGATGACTTTCCAAATGAATTATATCCTGCCTGTTGCGTCATTTCTGAAGTGCTTACTAATTGACAGAGTGATCTTTCAAAAGTACCGTTCATTACCTAGATATTGAAAAAACTTTTGATTCTCCCTTCCTATGTTTTTATTCTTCAATTCTCAATATACATAGAAGCAGAATTGCTGTGAGAATTATGGAGTCTTAATTCATATTAGACAGTAAGGAGGATTTATCAAATACTGTGAAATCCTGAAAATCTTTCCTTCATTCAGGAGCTTCGGGATCATGTCTTCAGGATTTAGAAATTTAGGTAGTGCTGTCAAATAATTTTCTTTATGGTTTTTTATAAGGAGTGAGATATCCAAATACAGTTTTAAAATATCATTTTTGAGGATAAAAAGTCTACATTTAAGGTCCAAAGGAAATTGAATAATATCTTGATAATAAGAATGCTTCCTAACTGTCTATTTTCCATGATAAATAATAATGCCACAATAAGTATTATTTCAACAATTAATCTCTATAAGTATATCCTCACCCCTCCTTCTCCAACCACATAACACATATACATACATACAGAAAGGTAGGAAATAGTGAGGAAAATAACATATTCCTGATATAATAAGTCATTATGTGTAATACTAAGTTATTAACCCTTTGGACAAGAACAGCAGGAGCAACAACTGTGTTTGGGTATAATCTTACATCTTTCTTTCATTGATAAAGAGGGATCTTGAAGCTGAAGGTATACCTATATGACCATTAGAATAAAATTAACTCTACGACCAACTATGGGATCTTGACCAAGCCTGTACACCCGAGTCCTTTTTCCTTTTCTTTTTTTTTCATACTTGTGATATTAAGAGACACTATTGGTGAGGACTGTTTATCTCAAAATGACCTTTTCTCTGTCCACATCACATATAAGAATGTGTTCCCTCTGGACAAACTAGAGCATAATTGAATGAACAAGGGTAGGCACTTGAGAAAAGTAGGGTCAGTCAGATATGCTCCCTCTTGAAGATGGGGCTATGAGGTTATTTTCTGCCTGAGCTGATTTTAGGAAGAGAGGAAGTGGAAGCTTTCAAGATTAGCATTCCCCACTTCAGAAAGGCCAGTCTGTGAAAAAGGAAGAATGAAGTGTATGTTCAGAGAGATAAAAATGTCTTCTTTGGCTCCTTAACTTTCCAATTTCTTGCTTCCTTTGTGAAAACATTCTAGTCCTTGATTCCTAAAGGTATTCTTATTTCTCCTCTTACCTTTAATTAATGTTTATTTGGATACTCAAGCCCAAAATTTCCTGACTAACATAGGTAATTGTAGAAAATGGTTAGCTGCCTTAAATGAATTAAAGCTACTTTTGTAAGTGAAATTAAAATGTAATGATGTGGTAGTAATTTTGGGAAATAAATGTTCTGAAATATACATGATTTTTGTCAATGTATTTATAGAACATAGTGACTATTAAATAATTCTTAAATCACATTAACCACTTCAAAGTAATAACTTAAAATATTATATTTGGGCAAGATATCTTTGTGAAATTATAATTTAACTGCCATGCCAAAGCACAAGTCTCTTTGGGAAAATGCTACTTTAATATTAATCTGGTATATGTTGTTTTTGTTGTTAGGTGCCCTCGAGTTTGTTTCCGACTCATAGTGACCCTCCCTACAACAGGCGAAACACTATTGCCAGTGCTTCTCTGCTGTTCATAGTTTTCAATGGATGATTGATTTTTGGGAGTAGGTTACCAAGTCCTTCTCTCAAGCCTACAGCATCTGGTGTTCCCAGGCAGTCTCCCATCCAAGTCCTACCCAGGCCTGACCCTGCTTAGCTTCCCAGAGCTGATGGTATTAGATGCCACAGGGCTACGGCTGCAGGCAATCTGGAGTATGGTGTATGTCTAATTGGTGTGGAGAGTTCTGAATCCTTTTCCTCTCAACTTGTTTTCCCTGAAATTTTCTGCTTTCCAAATTTATGAGAAGATAACCATATGATCTTTGTCTCTTGTTGGAATGAACATAATGTTTGTTAGGTGTCATTTACTTAATAGGCTCTATTTCCCAGGGGTTAAATTTCCCAGAAGAGTAATTTTCCTTGTTTGAATTCTTAGACTGACACTGGTCTCTCCTACAAGTTATTTGCCTTTAAAAAGTTATTTTAAATTCAAGTCTATAAGCTATTTTCTACTATTTATAGATGATCCTCTAGTGGAAACTAATATTGTTGTTGGGCTCCTATTAATATTTTTTCTAGTTTAAAAGTAATGTATTTTTAATTCATTTGCCTAGTTATTAACAATAACACCTAATTCAAAGATGGCAGATCTTCTTGGATAGCAACGTAAGTCCATTAATTTGAGACAAATTTCTGTGTTAGAGAAATGGTGTGGAATATGCTCACGTGGGTAGAGCTCTATTATTGCTTGAACAGTAACTTTATATCATAAAATCCCAATTGATATAAACATTATTTACTAAGTCACTGTCTTCCTTTTTCATTTTACGGATGTACCAAAGTCCTGAACAATGTATTATACCAGGAGAGACCTTTCTCTACTCCTTGGTCTTAACTTGGTGGAAGAGAATGCACTGGGACCAAACTTTTCACTCTGAATCATAAAAAGAAAAGAAGGATCTTTCCTTCTTCCTATCATTCTCTTCTTTCATTATTGGTTACAAGTGTATACATTAGCCATGAAAGAATTGAAAATATCTTCCTGTTATATTTTTCCACATTGGCAAGGCCTGTGATTAGATCTAATTTTAAAAAGATTTCCTTCTATCATGAGCAGGTTAGAGTATAAGCTAAGAATAAGTTTCAGTTTAATATCTTTTCAAGTAGAACAGAGATTTGATAGAATTCCTGTGAGTTTCTTTGTGTTTTTATTCTCTTCTTTCCTTTTAACCTGCCACTTTCTAAGACTTTCCTGTTATCTGTTCTCTCCTTTTTTTAATCCCTAGGATGCTTCAAGACCCCTTCAAAGGCTCCATGAAAAATTCCCTAAAAAATCAAGCCAATAACTATGCCATCATTTGCCTGAATGGTAGAACAAGGTAAAATAAAGATGTATTAAAAATGACTCCTATGTAAATATTTAATCTATTATAATTCCCAGTTCACTTCTGGTTTACCACATTTCTGATATTAATAATAATGTCTTTTGGCTCATCACCATGCATTAAAGCTTCTAAAAACATAGATGTTTGTTTTACGTATTACATCTACTTTCCATTAAGTCTGAAAATTCTCCTACTCTTACTGAACATAGGTTTCTGTTTTTCTTCTTTTGCTAATTTAATCCCCCTGTTTTTCTTTATGATCCATGTTCATTCCTTAAGTAAATAAAAACAAAGATATAGTTAAGGTGAAAATGAGTCATCCCTAAAACAAGAGAACCTTTACTTTTGGAACTATTCAGTCCAATTCTCTCCAATAGACAGTCCCCATAAGATTACATTGATGTTGTTCTTTCAGTTTCAAGGGATTTGAAGCCTACTCTTGATTTTAGAAATACTCCTTTGCTACCATATTCATCAATATGACTCCCAATATTGAAATGCTGAAAGGCATGAAGTGTACACCAAAATGTCAAAATATTCTTTTTTGTATGAGGACAATTTTCTAAAATATCTGGCTATCTATCCATCTATCACATATTCAGCTCACATACTCATAAACCTTATACAAACCATCCTTAGGCCAACCCTGACATTCTCTCAGCTACACACACACACATATACACTATGAAGTACAGTGCAGAAGAATCCACTTTGAAGCTCTGTTCAAAGAAGTTATGAATAAGGAATTATCACTTGGGAATGTACAGACTTTTTCCCACCCAAACTTATGAAGCTTGAGGCACTCATAAAGGAGGCATTTTATTTCCAATTTCAACTTCTAGGTCCCTAGTTCAATCTATAAGTGGAAATAGCAATAAGGAAAAAAATGTTCTTAAAAATTCCATACTTGAAGAACAATATATCTCTTAACTATGATGGTTTATAAATTGAAATAATGCAAAAGTGGGTTCTTAATCTTTGTAAAGTTTGAGTCATGAAATTGGTATAATTACCCTGTGAATAGGACTATATGTGCCTTGAAAAGTAAAGGAAATACTCTTAGTGAAGGAAGGAATAATTAATATGTTTAGTGATGCATATCACTTATCCTTTAGTCTGTGAATTTAATATGGGAAATTAATATAAATAAGAAAAAAGCCTTGAACAGGAAATATAGGTTGTTGAACTAGATAGTTTTGTGTGTGTGTATGTGTGTGTTACTGGAGGTGGAAGTTTGAAATACTTTAAACATTTTATAAATATTTGAAATATTATTTTGAAATTATTTTGAAATAGTATTTATATTATAATCAAGAATTCAGAGAAAAATAAAGTCAGAAATTTTTAAAGAAATTGGTAAAAGACTTCAACTGAAAAGAACGTGTTATAAGGGTTACTCTACCAAGTGAATCGAGTGGACCTCAGCCCTCTGGGTACATTGATGTGACAATGATGGTGACAGCATGGATGGAAAGAGAAATGAGTTCTTATTTGCAAAGAGCTGAGGGCAAATGTGTGATCATCTGAGTAAAAGGTACAGTACTTTTCTTAGCCACTCTGTTCATTCAGTTAGCAAACATTTGGTAAGCTTTCCATGGTATGATCTCAGAACACCTTAGTCATCAATATAAGAATGAAAATTGCTGTGGAGTACCTCCTCTCAAAGCCAAATCCTTCGGATTCTGAGAATCCGTAGAGACAAAGAGAATTAAAGAATTTAACCTGGACATTCAACTTGGTCACATGTGTATTATATCAAGGATTGTAATGATGTAATTATATTCTTGTTATAGTAACAGGTTATCTGTAATTTGCACTAATATGAGGATATGAACATTCTTCTAAACAATTTGCTAAATGTAAGCTGTCCATATGGGTTTTTGTGATGTACAAGAAAAGTAATTGACAAATTATTGCAACTTGGTCTCATTCATTTATTTGTCTAAATGCTTTACCCTGCCACTCTGGAGTCTGTTACTACACACTGTACCCACATGGGGGAAACATGCTCTGTCTTCTCCTCCATAGAGGAAACAGAAACACAGTGTTTCAATGGTTTGAATGTTTCAGGCAAACTAGCTGGTTCACATACAAACCAAAATTTAATGTAACTGATAATAATTTTCTTCATAAAGTCCAGCTGCTTGAATTATTTGCTCAACATAGTTTGAAGAGATATGGTGAAAGGATACAGTCCTGATGCACACCTTTCTTGACTTTAAAACAGACAGTGTTTCCTTGTTCTCTTTGAATGACTATCTCCTGGTCCATGTACAGATTCTTCATGATTATATAAGTGCTCTGGTATTTCCATTCTTTTCACTGTTGTCCATAATTTATTGGCACCCACATAGTCAAAAGCCTTTGCATAGTCAATAAAACATAGACATCTTTCCATTATTCTCTGCTTTCAGCTGATATCCATCTGACATCAGCAGATGATCCCACATCTTCTTCTGAATCCAACTTGATTTCTTGGCAGTTCTCTGTCTATGTACTGCTGCAGTCACTTTCCAATGATCTTTAACAAAACTTTACTTGCATGAGATATTACTGCTATAATTTGATAATTTTCATAGTTTGATCTCCTTTCTTAGGAATAGGCACAAATGTGGATCTCTTCCAGCCAGTTGACCAGGGAGCTATTTTCCAAATCTCTTGGCATAAACAAGTTAGCACCTCCAGTGCTGCATATGTTTGTTGAAACATCTCTATTGGTATTCCACCAATTCCTGGAGCTTTATGTTTTGCCAATTCCTTCAAGGCAGCTTCCACTTTATCCTTCAGTACCATTGGGTCCTGATCATATGTAAACTCTTGAAATGTTTGGTCATGAACCAATTATTGTTGGTATAATAACTCTGTGTATTCCTTCCATATTCATTTGATGTTCATTACATCATTTAATATTTTCATTGTAGAGTCCTTCACTATTGCCAACAGAGGCATGAATTTTTTCTTCAATTCCTTAAGTTTGAGAAAAACAGAATATGCTTTTCCCTTTTGGTTTTCGGTCTCCACCTCTTTGCACATGTCATTATAGTATTTGATTTTTTTCTTTGGGAGCTTCCCTCTTCTGATTAGTTCTTTAACTTCATCATGTCTTCCTGTGACTTTAGGTGCTTGATATTCAAGGGCAAATTTCAGAGCCTCTTTTGACATGTAATTTGGTCTTGTCTTTTTTTTTCCTGTCTTTTTCATAACCTTTGGCTTTCCTTATGAATGATATTTTTGATGTCATGCCACCACACATTTTGTCCTTGATTATTAGTATCTAATTCATCAAACCTTTTCTTGAGGTGGTCTGTGAACTCAAGTGGGATGTATTCAAGGTCATTAACAACCTGTGTTATGCAAATGACATAACTCTGCTTGTTAAAAGAGAAGAGGATTTGAAACATTTACTGTTGAAGATCAAAGAACATAGCCTTGAGTATGGATTTCACCTTATCATCAAGAAAACAAAAATCTTTCCATCTGAGTCAGCAAGCAGGTTCATGATAAATGGAGAAAAGATTGTGGTTGTCCATGATTTGGCTTTACTTGTTTCTACAATCAACATCCATGGAAGCAGCAGTCAAGAAAGCAAATGATGCATTTCATCAGGAAAAGCTACTGCAAAAGACCTCTTTAAAGTGCTGAAAAGTAAAGATGTCACATTGAAGACAAACATGCACCTAACTCATGCCATGGTATTTTCAGTCTCATTATATGGTTGTGAAAGTTGGATATTGAATAAAAGAGATAGTAGAACTAATACTTTAGAATTATTGTGTTGGAGATGAATATTGAACATACTATGGACTGTCAAAAAAACCAACAGATCTGTCCTAGAAGTAATGCAACCAGAGTGCTCCTTATAAGCAAGGATGGCTAGACTATGTCTGACAAATTTTGGACATATTCTCAGGAAGGACCAATCCCTGGAGAACGACATCATGTTTGGAGGAGTGCCATGTTGGCAAAAAAAAAAAAAAAAAAAAAAGAAAAAGAAAGAAAAGGAAGACCCTCAACTAGATGGATTGAAACAGTATCTGCAACAATGGGCTTAAGCAAAAAGACTGTGTCCCTGGCACAGAATTGGGGAACATATCATTCTGTTGTACATAGTGTCGCCATGAGTTGGACCCAACTCTTGGGCACCTAATATATCAACCACAACATAATAGTTTTATTGCATGCTATTACTTTATTAGAAAAAAATTCCTATGCCACCTGGAAGCTTTACTTAGTTAATTTAAAAATTAGTAGTAAGCTTTTAAACCACATTCTGTCCTTATTAACAACAAATAAATAGATGCCATGATTCTTACTTTGCCTGTCACCCTATAGTACACATTGATATCATATGAACATGGCATTAGTATGTGACAAAGAATGTAAACATATAATGTTAATGTAGAAGATATTAATGCAAAACTAGTTTAATCTCAGTGGGGTGCAGTGGCTCACACCTGTAATCCCAGCGACTCAGGAGGCAGAGGCAGGAGGATCACAAGTTTGAGATCAGAGGCAGTCTGCATAACTTAGTGAGACCCTGTCTCAAAAGCTAAAAGATGGGCTGGGGTACAGCTCAGTGGTCTAGCACTTGCAAAGCATGCAAGCATGAGGCCCTGGGTTCAATCCCCCAGAACCACAAAAAACAAAAAAAAAACCAAAAAACAAAAAAAAAAACCCTACTTTAATCTACAGGAGAATCCTATAGGCCAATTGGTATTTTATGGCTATGTTAATAGAAAAAAAGAAAGAAAGAAAGAAAGAAAGAAAGAAAGAAAGAAAGAATCCATCTCAACATTTTATACCAAAGGGATGACTCCAAAGGGATGACTTTGTCCTTCAGAAGAATTGGTAAATATCTGGAGAGACCTTTATTAGTGCATTTAAATTTATATATAATAATGGCTTTCATTGTACGTTTTTCATACATGCAAGTAACATATATGATCATAACCATCTTCTTTATTTCTTTGCCCTCCTCCTGCCCCTCCTCCTTACTTTTTCTCTAATAGTCCCTGTTTTGCTTTCATGTTATATTTTTACCCCTGGATTCCACCTAAGAGAACACATGCGGTATTTCTCTTTCTGAGTCTAGTTTATTTTGTTTAATGTGATGATCTCCACCCATTTTTTCTGTAAATTCCACATTTTCATTCTTCTTTATTGCTGAATAAAACTCTGTTTTGTACAAATACCACATTTTCCTTATCCATTCATCCATTGGTGATCACTTAGGCTGATTCTATAACTTGGCTATTGTGAATAATGCTGCAATAAATATGGGTGTGCTGATATTTCTATAGTACACTGACTAATTGCTTCAGGTATATACCCAGGAGTGATATGAATGGATCATATGGTAGTTCTATTTTTAGTTTTTGAGGAACTTCCATACTGATTTCCATAGGTGCTTAGTAACTTACATATACCAACAGTATATGAGTGCTCTTTTCTCCCTGCATCCTCACCGGCATTTTGTTGTTGTAATTGTTTGTTTTTTGTTTGTTTCTGTTTTTGTTTCTTGTAGTATGGAGACAAGGAGTTGAACTCGGGGCCTCACGTGCTAGGCAAGTGCTTTACCACTCAGTTGCACCTCTAGCCCCTTTTAAAATTTTCTTATTTTCAGACAGGGTCTCACTAAGTTGTGCAGGCCTCAGATCCACAATCCTCCTACTCAGCCTCCTGAGTCGGTGGGATTAGTAGAGTGTACCACTGCATCCAGCTATTTTTATATCTTTGATCGCCATTCTCATTCTGTTGAGACTGAATCTCAATAGAATTTTGGTTTGCATTTCCCTGATAGCTAAAGATGTAAGATGTTGAACATTTTTTCCATATAATTGTTATCCATTTGAATTTGTCCTTATGAGAAGTTTCTGGAGGTTTTTGATTTGCATGGCTGGAGGGGGGTTACCATGGACATCTATTGGGTAGAGGCAAAGCACGCTGGTAACCCTCCTGCATTGTTCCTGATAGCTCCTCATCTCCCCCATAAAATAATAGTATCCTGTCAAAAATCTACATGGGGCTGAAATTTGAAAATCTTGTCCTAAAGCAAGCAAACTTTTCTTCCTACAATATAATGACTGTTTTTCATTGTATTTTAGGCACTTATAAGAGGGGTGTGTGTGTGTGTGTGTGTGTGTGTGTGTGTGTTTGTGTGTGTGTGCATGAAGTACATCACATCTAAAGCTGAGAACTTTATAAGTTAAAGATAATACACATTCTGAACTCAGGCAAGCTAAAGGCATAGCATGTTTCTCTTCTATTGTCTAAAGTAATGATTTAAATTACTAAATTGAATTTCAAAATCCAACTTACTGAGGAAGTACAAAGATTAGATGTTATCTCCAGAGCATTATAATGCATTGTGTTGTCATTAAATATAAAATGAAACTCTAAATAAGATCAAAGCAAATGTTAAAGTATCCTATTGTTGCCTATTACTCACACGATGATATTTTTCTGTAATGGCTAATATTTGATGTTGAGAAACATAAGGAATTAGATGTTTCTCTTTACATTTACAGTTTGATTCCTATAGTCAATTCTTGGTTTACCTGAAGAAATTTTTCCTTGAATATAGTGCTCAACTGAGAGTATTTACAAAATGTACTCTATTTCTTAAATCATTTGTAAAATTAATATATAAGACAGTCACAATGAGCATCCCAGTATTGCCTTGGGTTACTTGATGGAGGAAAGTCACTGTGAAGAGTCATATGGGAGTTATTTGGAATTATGAGGATATTCTGTAACTTGGTAGAGGTGATAACTGCACAAATTATACATATTTGAAAAGCTTATTGAAATTATATGTAAAAGTGGGTTCATTTTGGTGGGGTTTTTTTGTTGTTGTTTGTTCATTTTGTTTGTTTGTTTGTTTTGCAGTATCTGGGGGTTGAACCCAAGGACTTGCACGTACATGCTTTGTAAGCACTGACCTGTTCCCCCAGCCCATTTTATAAACTTTTTTCTTTTTGAGACAAGGTCTCAATTAGTTACATAGGCTGCCCCCAGTCTGGAATTTATAATCCTCCTGCCTCCGCCTCCTGAGCTGCTGGGATTACAGGCATGGGCCACCGCACCTGGCCATAAATGTTATGACAGTAAAGAAATGTGTTGTTTTAATTGCCTGGTTTGAGTGTTAAATCATATGATCATTTTATCCCCAATCTAGAAGAAAGAGCACCTCCCACTCAGACAGGGCTATTGGGCAACATATCATTCTGTTATTTTAAATGGGTAGTAGCTACTAACAACTGTCATTTCCTGTGTAAGCTCTACCCACACTGACTCATGTAGTTCTCAAAGATGCCCTTACAATTCCTGTTTTAAAGATAAGAAAAGTGAACTTCAAAGATCCCATAGCAAATATATGGTAAACCTTGCAAAAAAATTCAAGGAGTTCACTTTATTATTCATTGTTATATTATTCATAAGAAAAATATGGGTTAGGAGAATATCTGCCTTCCTGAAGGACACCCTGCTCTACAATGAATATACCAATAATAAAATGTATACATTTTACAGATTTTGCCCATATTGCTCAAGGTGATCCTATAATATAATCTCTTACCTGAAGAGAAAGTGAGTGCTATGAATAATGAGCCTGCAGCCATAGTCCTGTCTGATCCCTTCAGATCTCAGATCCCTTCAGATCTGTAAAATGTATACATTTTACAGATTTTGCCCATACTGCTCAAGGTGATCCTATAATATAATCTCTTACCTGAAGAGAAAGTGAGTGCTATGAATAATGAGCCTGCAGCCATAGTCCTGTCTGATCCCTTCAGATCTCAGAAGCTACGCAGAGTTAGGCCTGGTTAGTACTTGGATGGGAGACCAGCTGGAAACATGAGGTGCTGTAGGCTTGAGAGAAGGACCAGGCAACCCACTCCCAAAAATCAATCCGTCATTGAAAACCCTATGAACAGCAAAGGAGCACTGACAGTAGTGTTTTGCCTGTTGTACGTAGGGTCTCCATGAGTAGGATACCTACTGGAGGGCACCTAACAACAACATGAATAATGAAGTTGGATCACACACACTCTAGAGCAATCCCTGCACAGCTAAGATGTCTGGGTACAAGGTCACTGTTCACGCTCTTTTGCCTGCCATTCTTGGCAGAATATGTTACCTTCTTGTAGCCTTAAAGAGCTAATCACTGTTTGTTTTTGCACTGACGTAGTGGAGCCATTCTTTGACAAGTACAAATCAAAATACACCAAGAAAAGACACTTAACATTGGTTAATTTTGACCCTAGTTGCCAAAAATAGAGATACACTTGTATGTCATTAAGGACTCCACAGGAAACAAAGGTCAAAACCAAATAAAGAAACTGTGAAAAGGATTTATTTGCAAAGGGTTCAATTATAGCTTGGGAATGGTAGGTACAGGAACCACAAAGATAAAGGACATTTCCAAGGACCAAAAGTATGAGGGCATCAGGCAAACTACATGAGGTGCTCAGTTAAATTCAAATTGCAGTAAGCAACAAATAAGTATTTTAATATAAGTATAGCTTCTTTTCAAAATCTAGCAGCCATCAACTGTTCCTCATAAAAGAGCAGAGGAAGGGAACAGAGAGATGATCTTTGAAGGGAGCAATTTGAGTAAAGCAGATGATCTATCTTAAGAAAGAGAAGAGACAGGCCAAGAGACATTCACAAAGAGAGAGAGAGAGAGAGAGAGAGAGAAAGAGAGAGAGAGAGAGAGAGAGCTTGGCCACAAAACACTTACCCTATGTAGTAAAGTTCTAAAGAGAGAGAGCAAAGCATAAGAAAACTGTATATGAAGTGAGCCAGATGTATGGTTGGCCAAATTAAGTTTCTGTTTCTTTTACAATGGAAAGCAAGTCATAAAGAGGACTCTGGATTAGAGCATTTGTACAGTGAGGAAAAAATGTGGTGGTCTAATTCTGTTGGGTTTCACTTAGAGAAGCAGATATGTAAAGATTATTCAGATGACTTTAAATATTCTCATCTGTGTACAATTATTCTGAAATATAAAGGCTTTTCTTTAAACTATTCCAGAAATGGAATTCTATAATGATATTATATGTTGTTGACCCCAGGTTATCATCAGAAATAAATATAATCTGACCAAAGCATTTTGCAAAGTTTATCTGTGCTCCCAAGTTCAGACACTTTAAAGATGTTCTTTATAAATGAAAACCTAAAAAATTATTTATGCAGTGTGATCAAAAATTTGTGATAAAGTAAATTCACAAAGCAAACACACAAATACATGCACATATACACATATCTGAAAGTAAATTCACAAAAAAAGAGGGCATTGCTTGTAAATAATTCTGAATGTAGGACTCAGAGATAACAGTTTGCTATCATAGATTTATCTCCTTTATTTCCTAAATTTCTCATGCTAAATTGTCCTTTTACATTATGTATAGGTTTGATATAAAAACACTTCAGTAGAAGGACATATTTATTCAAAGAGAACACATTGCCTGCATCCATTGAACACTCCCCGGGGAAGAAGCCTGCAACATGATGTGTTCCTTTGGTTCTCATAGTAAATGGAAATCGTCAGTAGTCATTGCCAAGAATAAGGCTTCAGAGCTTGGTGTTTGGCACAGACTATATAATCCATATCACTATCCAAAATGTTGCCGGAAAAATCCAAAGTCATTTTAAATGCTTTTATGAGAGTGAGTGAACTATTTTCTTATCACGGTAAACAATTCTGTTTGTTTTCTTGAATGACTTCAGGGGAAACGTCAAGGGACACTTCTGGCTGGGCACCTGCACTCCTCATATTTGACACAGCAGTGACTTTGCCTCCATAATTAGGCCAGAGTTCAGGGAAAGGAGAAGTGGTTCACGGTCAGGGACATGGACTTGGCACTATGTGGGCCATTTCTCAACATTTCAGTAACTGGAATTTCTCATTTTTCTGTGTCCACAGTCCTGAGTAACAGAGTAGTACCCAGGAGATCATTTAAAGTCTATTTTTTTAAGAAATAGGTAGCTTTTCCAGGCAAGCATAGCACTTCTGCATTTTGAGTGCTGTCATCACCCATAGAAAGAAATATATGATGCATTTTTTCATGCATTTAATTTCAGATTTTTGAGGTTATTCTTTTTTTCCTAAATAATCACTGAGCAGAGTTCATTTTTTTTCCTTTCCAAGTTTCAACAGCTTACCCTTAAAAGACATAACCAATTAAAGAAATGCTAGGATTTGCACTTTTTTTTTTCTAAAACTAAGGTTAGCACTCACTGTACGAAGTTGATATCCTGCAGGGAAAAAATAAAGCATCTAAGGGTTTCTAAATTGTTGGATAAAAACATGGAAAGTTTTTCTTTTTTAAGTATATTCTAAAGCTTTGAGATATAGCTTAAGACAAATACAGAACAGAACATTGCCAAGTTAACAGAAGAGAACAGGGAGTCAAAATTTCTCCTATCAATTCAAGCTCTAGCCACAAACCTAGAAAGAGGATCATCTGAAAATATCTGATGTCACTTACTTCCCAGAATGTTAACAGAATAATCTATGGTCCCTATGAATTTTCATATCATTTACAAAGGCTAAACAGTGTTGTTCTGTAGTCCTAACCTCTTTGTACATTGAACTATTTGAGATATCAGAAATATCTTAGAGTGCAGGTACATAAAGAGAATAGCACCAACTTGGTCAAAACATATACTTGAGCTTCATTTGCCTTCATTTGAACATGTTAAGATATATATGTTAAGATATATATATATATATATACATATGTATATACATATGTATATGTATACATATACATATGTATATATATATATATTCAGCAGTTACTAGTTTAGAAATAAGCTTTCCTAGAACACATACACATACAACTGTACGTGTGCACGTTTATGCATGTTATGTCTGTTAGCAAAACTCCTCAGAAAGAATGAGAATGGGCTCCAACACATTTGAAAGGCCTTAATGGTAGCCCTAGGGAAGAAACTCCCATATTAAACCTGCAAGCATTATCTCCAGGCAAAGAAACAAAATCTGAATTAGTTTTAGGATATCTAGCTTGCTTCTCTACTGTGCTACAATCGATCAACTCCAGAGGACTTTAGTCATGCACATTCAGTCTAGTGCCTGGCAATTGATTTGGGGAGGGGAAAATTCTATTGCCTGATGTCTGATTCAAAATAACATGTTGAAATCCTAACACCCACAGTGATGGTATTAGGATGTAGAGCCTTTGGGAGGGGGTTGGATTATGAAAATATGCCCCTCATGAATGGTATTAATGTCCTTATAAAAGAGGCTGAAGGGAACGTTTTTTGCCCTATCCACCATGTGTGGTTACAGATAGCAGCCATCTCTGACATAGAATCTGCCAACAAGCACCCTGATTTGGACTTCCCATCCTCCAGAATTACAATAAATAAATTCCTGTCATTTGTAGGTCACCCAGTCTATGGTATTTTGTTGTAATTGTTCAAATTGACTACAGCAGGGGATATTGAGGACACTTGATGCAGACTTTCATTACTTTAAGTTAGTTGTAATTATTTGAACTAAGTCTGTCTGCAAAATCTTCTTCTCCTCCCCCTCTTCCCCTCCCCTTCCTCCCCCCTCCTCCCCCTCCCCCTCCCCCTCCTCCTCTTCTTCTTCCTCCTCCTCTTCTTCTTCTTCTTCTTCTTCTTCTTCTTCTTCTTCTTCTTCTTCTTCTTCTTCTTCCAATACTACGGTTGAACCTAGGTCCTTAGGCACGCCAGACAAATGTGCTACAACTACTATGCACATCCAAGCCCCATTTTCTTTTTAAGTTTTCAGACAGGGCCTTACTAGGATGAGTAGGCTGCCTCTGGCCTTGTACTAGCAATCCTACCTCAGCCGCCCAAGCCACTAGGATTAAAGGTATGCACCTTGGTGCCTGACTCCTTCTTTGCCTTTGTTTGATTTGTTTTTCTTTGCTGGTACATTGTTGCTTTCTTAGGAAAAATGTCTGAACGTGAGCCATCATGCATTTGGACATTTAAGATTTTGAGCAGAGATGCTGAGACACAGTGAAAATGGATGCAGTTCTCCTCCTCCTCTAAGTGGGACCCCACTTGCAGTATTTTCATAGTATTGATATAGTAAGTGCAATATTTACAAAATTTACAGAGCCCAGATTTCTGAACTATGCCAGCATATTTGCCTCCTGTGTATTAATGAGTGACCTATAAGAGTCCAGGGGACAGGGCTACCTCTTTGGCTCAGGGGTAGGCATCCTGGAAGAATGTGGACACTGCAAGTTTTGAGTCTCCCCATCCTGAGGATTCTAGTGGATCTGAACATGACTGTTCCTGGCCCTAAGGGTTGCCACATCTAACTGTAGTTGTTAGCTAAGTCATGTTTTCAAATTTTACCTTCCATATTTGATAAGGCAGGAAATATTAAAAGATGCTTCCTGTGATGTGAAAGAAATGGCCCTGGTTTTGTTCTTCCACGGGCTCACATGGATAAGGAAAGGGGAACAGCTCCAGGAACCATATCATCAAACATTTAAGGAGAAGTGGCCTGTTAAACATGGTGGGTGGTTCATATACCTTTGCTTCTTCTCCCTCTCTGAGCCTTAGTAAAATAATAGCAAACCAACATGAAAAGAAGGAAAAACACCCCACAAAGACAAAAGAGAATTGGAGAGGACTCAACAGCAACTCAGAAATTTCAACAGACTTTCAGAAAACCACAGATGTAAGAGAGGAACTGACTCAGCAGATAGGGAGAATTTACAACCTAGGAGGCTGATGGGAATTTGATGAAGTGTGCCAACCAACCCCCAAATCCTCCTCAGAATCCAACCCCTGAGAGACAATAGATACTGCCCAGAAGTGGAACAACATGCAATGCTGAGTATATAGAAAGTAGCTGAATTTGATATAAGATATTTGAATTCTCCAAGTGTATGGAGTCAACTTATTGCCTGTTATCTTCCTCTTCCATAATTCTGGATGAAAGTGAAGTTCTAACTTGAAGAAATTAAATCAGAGAGGTGCTAGAGATGCAGGGGAAGAGCTCAAGTCCAAAACTAGGAAATTACTACACTAGTGAACCACAGCTTTATGGTGGGTCAGTCCTAAGACAAAGTCTCACACCCCACTATTCCTGTCTTCCAGTACTAATGCCCTTGTAGTAGAGGTGGGACCTGTGACTCACTCCTAGACATTAATTTCACTGCAAGGTGACCTTCTTGATTTCTCTTGTGATCATAAAACTCCTCATGCTTTATGGAGTTGAATGAAAACTTATGGTAGAGAATTATTGCAAGTAGAACTGTTGTGTATTGGTTAAAAATAATGCTGTATAACAAAACAATAATTTCAGTCATCTTGGATGGGAAGTAATCCAAATGTGTTCATAATTATGTGCTGTCTGTTTTCTATAACCCATATATTTTGTAGGTGAATCTCAAGAAACATATTCTGAGATGAAGTATGGGAAGTTTATTGGAAAATATCATGTATGTGAAGCAAGGACTGTAGGATTACCATATGAAATTTTAATGGGGATGTGAGTGTAACAAGGACTTTATGCAGATCCTACAGGAGCTGTGTATTTGGAATGCCTCTTTGAAGATGGAAAAAAGGAAGACCTTGCATGAGGCTGCTGGGGGCATAAATTAGTGGGGTCATTATAAGAGACAGTATGGAGGGTCCTTGAAAAATTAAAAAAGAGGTACCATATGATCTAGTAATCCCAATACAAGTATATATCTAAAGAAAATAATCAGTATGTTGAAGAATTATGTGTACTCTCAGGTTTCCTGCAACACAATTTGCAAAAGCCAAGATACAGAATCCACCTCAGTGTCTACCAACTGATGAACAGATAAATAAAATGTGGTATATATACACAGAAAAATACTACTCAGCTATAAAAAGAAAGAAAGCTTGTCATTTGAGACAACACTGTTGAACCTGGAGGATTATGTTAGGTGAAATAAGGCCAGCACAGGAGGAAAAATATCACATGATCTGACTCATATTCAGAATCTAAAAAAGTTGATCTCATAGAAATAGAGAGGAGAATTCTGGTTATCAAGGGTTGACACATATGTGGAGATTGGGTAGATATTGGTCAAAAGGTACAAAATTTTAATGAGATAAAATGAATGGAGTTCAAGAGATCTACTGAATAGCATGGAAACTATAGTTAATAATAATGTATGATATTCTTGAAAAATGCAGATGGAGTAGACACTAAGTGTTCTCACCCAAAACAATAACTATGTGAGATAATGCATATGTTAACTAGCTAGAATTAGACAGTCCACAATGTATATGTACTTCAAGCCATCATGTTTTACATAATAATCGCATACAATTTTATCTGTTGATGGAGAAAAGGAAGGAAAAAACAAAAGAAGTAATGAAGGAAGGAAGAGAGAGGGAAGGAGAGATGAAGGAGAGAAAGAGAGAGGGAAAGAGAGAAGGGGAGAGAGAGAGCAAGAAAGCGAGAGAGAGGGAAGGAGAGATGGAGGAGAGAGAAAGAGGAGAGGAAGAGGGAGAGGGAGAGAGAGAAGGGGGGAGAGAGCAAGCGGAGCATGAGAGAGCAAGAGAGCAAGAGAGAGAGAGAGAGATGGAGAGAGAGAGAGGGAGAGAGAGAAATATGACTCACATCCAAGACAGGGGCCAAACCTGCTACACAGATTAATCATTTGATATAGACTTCCCCAAGGAGGAGGAATAAACTCGGGTGAGGCGGTTGTCTTTAGCCAAGACAGTCCTGGAGTGAGATTCAGCTGTGTCTGCAGGCTTCATTCCCAGAACCTAGAATAAGTGCCAGGAAAAAAAATACTCTGGGTCCTGAAGTGGACATTCTAGTCAGAGCACACTCAGAATCTCAGACTCATTAAAATATGATCCCCTTAGCCTTGCTTTAGTAGTTTTAAAGTTATTAATACTCTAATTCAGTCTTCTTTTGTTTGAAAAGGAGCAATTTCTCTATATATAATGATCACGAGTTCGAGACCAGCCTAGGCTATACCTCTTTGGGCTAGGGTTTAGCTCAGTTGATAGAGCACCTGCTCTGCCCTCTCTGAGGATCTGGGTTCCATCCTCAGCACTGAAAAAAGTGGGAGGACGATATGGCAGTCCACTCTTGGACTGAATCAATCAACCCTGAAACCCTGAAACAATCAGCCTTTCTCCGAAGCCTATAGCACCTAACAACAACAAAATACACTTTCTTATGAAGATCTTTCCTTATAAGATATTTAAAGTAATAGATACAAACAAACAATAAGTATAACATATAAATAATTAACAGGAGGAAGAAAATATTTCACTTTTTGTATTTTTAAGAAAGGAATTTGTTTGAGTATGAATTTGATTATTATCAGTCATGAATGGAAAAAGTGATATAAAACTCTGATGTTTCTTGACAAGGTAAATTCAAGGCATTTACTACCAGCTTAATTATAGAATCAACAAAAAAAGGAAAATCTTCAACTAGATGGATTGACACAGTGATTGCAACAATGGGCTTAAACATAAAAAAGGTCATATGCATGGCACAATGTACAAGCATATTTTGTTCCACTGTACATAGGGTCACAGTGAGTTGGTCATGGCTTGACAGCACCCAACAACAACAATAACAAAACAAGTTACAGTTACATGAGCAGAACCATAAAAAAATGGGTTATATTGCAGAGGAGCTATAAAAATCTTTTAAAACCAAGACATCTCAAGATTCTATGCTAGAAACTAGCTATGCTGTTTTCATGGTAACATGATATGAAACAAGTATTCATCGTATAGGCATGGACATATAATATGGATTATGATATATATTGTTAGTGTTCCTAAAGAGAATGTTTTCAACTATTTCTAGTTTTCATTCATATTGAACAAGATACAGCTCAGAGATTTACCTCTTCGAGGTGCACATGCTATAACCTAAAAAGTGTGTATGTGTGTGTATGTGTGTATGTGTTTTGTTTAATAATTTTTGTTTCAGCTTGGTCTGTTAACAAGGCTAAATTAGATATGAAGTTCCTAGTTTTCTGGTACATAACATGATGTGATTCTCAAACGGAGAGGAATATACAAATATTTAACCCAATGCATTTTAAGAATACTAGGTCCAAATGTTAGCCTTAATTTTTATTGTTCTTGTTCATTGCACACTGTATTCAATTTTAACCTCACTATATTTTAGATTGCCTGCAGCCGTAGCCCTGTGGTATCCGATCCCGTCAGATCTCGGAAGCTAAGCAGGGTCAGGCCTGGTTAGTACCTGGATGGGAAACTGCCTGGGAATACCAGAAGCTGTAGGCTTGGGAGAAGGACCTGGCAACCCCCTCCCAAAAATCAATCTGCCATTGAAAACCCTATGAACAGCAGAGAAGCACTGGCAATAGTGTTTCTCCTGTTGTACAGAGGGTCGCTTTGAGTCGGATACTGACTTGATGGCACCTAACAACAACAACAACAACAACATGTTTTAGATTAAGTATTTAAAACATGGAAAAACACAGACCTTGATACATATCAACTTTATATAGCTATTGGTGATATTCCTTCAAAGTTATTTTACTAATATCACCATTGACATGTAGTTGTTAGGTGCCGCTGAGTCAGTATCTGACTAACAGAGACCCTACATACAAAAGGAGAAACAGTATTGTCAGTGCTTCTCTGCTATTCATAAGGTTCTCAATGGCTGATTGGTTGTTTTTTTGTTGTTGTTGTTTTGTTTTTTGTTTTTTTCTTTTTGAGTGGGGAGGGGAGTGGGTTGCCAGGTCCTTCTCCCAAGTCTATAGCATCTGTTGTTCCCAGGTGGTCTCCCCTCCAAGTACTAACCAGGACTGACCCTGCTTAGCTTCCAAGATCTGGGGGGATCAGATGCCACAGTGGTACAGCTGCAGGCATTGACATCATAGAACATCATAAATAGTCTGAAATCTGATTCTGCTGAAACAACTTTTGTTCATAGGTAAGTTACTAAGCAGAGTAATTCATGGTACTCTTTCTAAACAAATATTGAAATTTGATTTTATTTTAATTGGTTAAGGAAAGAATTTCCTATTTCTGTCAAAAACTCTTGAATGTGTTGATAAGAATATTGTCAATGGTTGGTGGAAGACTCCCAGCAAATATTAGTTCCATGGTGAAACATTACAATTGATTGTTTCCAAGAATCCAACCTTTATCTTGCTGATGATAGGGAATTGGGCACTCAGGATATTGAGACAGAATAATTTCCTAGGCGTTGCTCTAGGGAGGAAAATATATTTCCATTAGGCTTAGAGTTGTTGGAAAGAAAACAAAGAATACAATTTCCTAGTCAATTCTTTTCACTTCTATAATTTAAAAACCACAATTCTCCATCCCCTTACATTGTTTTATTTTCATTCAAAATACATATTTATATTATATTGCACATATATTTTTATTTTACTTTTTTTTTTTTTTGGCTTTCTCAACAGAGTACAAACTCTAAAATAGGAGATCATGTCAATCTGTTTAGTGTTTAATCTCAGTACCAGCAGAGTGCATAGTATATTGGAGGTACGTAATAAACACGAAATAATGATTGAATGTTGTTGTTGTTGTTGTTAGGTGCCATCGAGTTGGTATCCGACTCATAGCGACCCTGTGTACAAGAGGGGAAACACTATTGTCAGTGCTTCTCTGTTGTTCATAGGGTTTTCAATGGCAGATTGATTTTTGGGAGGGGGTTGCCAGGTCCTTCTCCCAAGCCTACAGCTTCTGGTGTTCCCAGGCGGTCTCCCATCCAGGTACTAACCAGGCCTGACCCTGCTTAGCTTCCGAGATCTGACGGGATCGGATGCCACAATGCTACAGCTGCAGGCAAATGATTGAATAGATTGCAAAAAATAAATATCAGACTTCATTGAAGTGTGTATGAACACTTAATCATTAGGGAATTTCTTAACTATTATTAATGATAAACATTTGCTTCTTAAGATTCCTGAATTCCATGCTGATGAGAATTAAGTCACATTTCAACTTTTTTGTTTATGTTGGTGGCTAAGAGATCAGGATCTGGAATCAGAATGACTGACTTATGTATTAACTCTGTTGCTAATTAGCTGTGTGGCATTGAGCAAATCAACTCATGCAGTGGATTTTGCCTGTGCCACACCAGAATCCATCTCTTCTGGGCACATGTCCTCATAGGCCAGATACCAGGAGCCTTGGCTGCTAGCATCATAACGCTTTCCTGTCTCCAGAACACTGGCCTCTGTTAAGCAAGGTCTACTTCTCCTCATGTATGGCTAACATGTAGACGCAAAAGACTATTCTGGCTGCCTCAGAGTAAATCTCTGTGGTGTAATTTATGCCCCAGCTCCTTATGAGATCCAGTTACTTGGATCCTCCCTTCCCTACCCTCCCCTGCTCACTGTGTATCTGAGGGTAGGAGGCAGGGTAGGAGGACAGGGAAATTTGGAAGACATGGAAAGGAAAGCGCTTTTCACTCCAGAAAGCTGGAAAAGCACAGAAAACATCCATTTACTAGCATCTGAGATCCAAAAGAGATAAATAATTAGGGACTACATTTACACCGAAATAAAAAAACACTATCAATGTAATGTGTGTCACTTATGACATAGACTAAACTTTAAAGACTGACCATAGGAAGTTTTGGCAAAAGTGTGGATGAATTGGAATCCTCAGTCATTGCTGATAGGAATGTCCACTTTGGAAAAACATTTGGTAATTATTAAACATTTAAAAATGAATCTATACTCTAACCCAGGCATTGTTCTCCTTGGTATTTACTCAAGCATGTACCCATACAAAACTTTTGACAATTATATTCTCACAGTAGCTTTATGTACCTTTATTTGTATTGATCCCAAACTGATAACAATGCATGAGCTCATTCACAGGTAAATGGATAACACACCCACACACCCACCCCCCCACACACACAAATATTACTTATCAATAAAAAACTATTAATAATGAACAATAAACCATGGTTGAATTTCAGGACAATGATAGAAATGGAAGAGGAATACCACCAAAATGAGTTTAAACTATATGCTGTATTTATGGAAATTCTAGGGAATCCCAACAAAAATACAGGGACAGAGAGGAGATGATTGTACCCCTGGTAATGGAGGAAAAGACACAGGAAAAATGTTTATAATGGGACATGGGGAAAGGTTTGGGGTAAATGTGTATATGTTCATTATCTTCATCATGATCACTGTTTTATAAGCATCCACATAAAATGACAAAATTGATCAAATTGCAAACTTTAAATATATATAGTCTATTATACCACAATAAAGCTATTAAAAATTCATGAAAATTGTTGCCAGTGGGAGAGAGGGAGTGGCTTATGATAGGAAAGGGATGCTTGGGAGCTTCTGAGGTGTGGGAACATGTCCTTGACTAAGCTGGCATTTAACACAGATCCCCTTTTTATTGCAATTCATTTAGCCGAAATGATACTACCTGATGTTTTATGCACTAGTTATCTCTTTATGGTATTTCACAGAATTATAAGTTTAAAATGATATATGTTCACATGTATTTTGGAAACTATAATTTATTTTAAAATAAAGGAACTACTTTATGACTCAGGAATTTTATTATTTCTCCTTTAATAACAAGTAATTTTAGTCTTAGTTCCATACTCTCTCATTTGACTATATAAATTAAGTGTACCTTGAATTTTCTTGGAAATTCCTATGTCAGTTGTCTTTAAAAGGTAAACAAGAAAACGAAAATTAAATCATCTCTCTGACCCTAGTATACATCATGAGAATGTCTTCTTTTCATCTGTCCTGCTGGTGCTGTGTGGTTTATGGCAACATTTGGGTGAGTGGCTACCAGGAATAGTGCATGGTTTTATTTTATTTTACTTTTATCTCTTTATTGTACTCTATTACCATTAGGTATAGTGTCAGTTATTCCCTTGTGGACAATATTATATTTATTATATGCATTTATCTTGTCTCTGATGGTTGATTTTCTTTTCCATCCGTGGCGAGTTTCTCTTTTGCCCTCTGCATCATATCTAGAAGTTCTTCCATTCAAAGTTCTCAAAATGCTTGATTTTGATGTGCATGCAACTCTCATACACTCCAGCAATACTATTTCTGGGTTATATAGAGTGGAGGAAAAAGCCCTATCTGCACCCGCATGTTCATTACATCACTGTTCACAAAAGTCCAGATATGTGATCACCTTAAGTGTCCATGAATATATGAGTGGATGAATATAATGAGTGAAATGATAAAATGAGAATATTGGAATACTATGAAACACTAAAAATGAAGGATATCTTGTTATTTGCAACAACATGGATGAAACTGGAAGATTTTATTCTAAGTGAAATAAGCCAAGAGAAATTGCTGCATGACCTTACTTCTATGTGGAATCTGAAGAGTTGAATCCATAGAAACAGAGAGTAGGATGGCAGTTACCAGGGGCAGTGGGTATAAATGGGGAGATGTTGGTCAAAGAGTACAAAGCTTCAGTTACACAGAACGAAAAAGACCTGGAGATTGAATGATTGAACACACAACATGGTGATGAGAGTTGGTAATTCCATACTGCATACATGGAAATTGTTAAGACAGTGGATCAATGTTCTTACAATTAAAATTATTAGTAAATGAGGTGATGGACATGTTAATTAACTTAATTCAATCATTTCACAATGTATATGTGTAACAAATCACTACACTCTACACCATAAAAATATACTATTGTTATTTCTCAACTATACTTTAATAAAAGTGACAATAATTTAAAAGGAAGGGAAAATATATTACTAAAAAGTGGTGTCCATAGAGGAAATGGGAACCAAATACTAAATGAAAAATAAGATGGATCAAGAAAAATATCTCTCTGAAACAGTGACAAGGGATTACCTTCCTAGTGGTGACCTTGTCTGCAGAACCAAAGGGTGTCATTTTTCTTCTGAATAGTCCTTTGGTCTTATGAATATATTATTATGGGGGAATTCAGAGGAGTCTTAATGCTAGATCCAAGAGTCCAAAGAGAAGCATAATGAAAGTACAATTTATTCTTGCTTATTCTATACACACAATAAAACTGTTAATCTAATAGAAAAAAATTATAAATTTGTGTATGAGTCTGGGAGTGGTGACGCACACCTGTAACCCCAGAAACTCTGCAGGCAGAGGCAGGGGAATTGCAAGTTTGAGGTGAGAGGATCTTATATAACTTAGTCAAAACCTGACTCAAAAAAAAAAAATGGCCCACAGGGGCAACCCCATGGTACAGCCCTTGCCATATATGTGTGAAGTCCTGGGTTAAACCTCCAAGTACTCCAATAAATAAAAATAATAAATAAATAAATAAATTAATTAATTAATTTGTATATGAGAGAAAGGTCCCATGTGGAAAATTTCCCTTTGCATTGAGATTTGATGGGAGTACTTCAATTGATAACATTCCCATTTACCCCATTCCTAAACCAACACCTTCTCAACACCTTCTGAACAATATGTCCAAACAAATTTCATTCCATAATTAATTTATTTTTTACTTCCATTGCCTTTATTCTATGTGTGTTTTTCACTTGTCTGTCACACAATTGCCCTGCAGTTTCTCTTTTACTAGACCACATGTGAAAGTTACTTAAATAGAATACCTGCCTCAGGTTTTCAAATCATTCTTCATTTGCAGTATATATGTTAAGGGTGAGTAATATTCCATTGCATATATATACCATGCTTTCTTTCATCTGTGGCTGGACACTTAGGCTGATTCCATATCTTGGTGATTGTGAATCATTAATGCTGCAATGAACACGGGAGAGGAAATGTCTCTTTGAGAGAGTGATTTCATTTCCTTTCAATCTATATCCAGCAGTAAGATGGCTGGATCATATAGCAGTTCTATTTTTATTTTTTGAGGAATTTGCATATTGTTTTCTCTAATATCTACAGCAATATCTGCCTCAAAAAATTCTGACATTTGTAACAAAACCTACCAGACACTATATTAAGTGAGACAAGCCAGACAGGGAAGGTTATATACTACATGATTCCCTTAAATGTAGAATCTAAATAGGTGAGCAAGGAAGCCGAATAAAAACGAAGTTTCCAGGGGCTGAGGGTTGCACAGAGAGGGAAATGCTGGACAAAGTGTACAAATTTGCAATTATAAGATGAATACGTTCTGGAGGCTTAATGTACAGCAAGGCAACTGTAACAATAAGGTACTGTATAATTAAGAGACTAGATCATCAGTATTTTCACCAGAAAACGGATAATCCTGTGAAGTAACTTAGCTTGATTGTTGGAATCGTTTCAAATGTATATGTATATCAAAGCATCACAAAGCTCATCTTGAACATATGTTATTTTTATTTGTTAATCATACCTAAATTTGGGGACAAAAGAAAAAAAAGAAGATACATGACCTAATAACCAGGTGAGTTGATTTTTTGCTTATATAACATCATAGTTATCAGGGAAAATTTTCATTCACACCTCTTTCATTTATGAGTAGAATACCATCAGCTAAAGGATCACAATCTGTTCATAATTAGTCTGTTTCTGATCTTCTCCAGCTGTAATATCTTAGTTTGGGGAGACTTGATAGGCTACATCAATTCTAACAATTCTCAATAACTATATTTTAGGTATGAATGAATTGCTCTAAAGAGCAATATCTAAGACTATAAGACAACCTTATAGCCACATGAACTAGGAAGACACAAGTGTGCCGTAGATCATTCTTACATAAAGGACTAGAAGACAAAATAATTATATTTGAGGAGATGGACATGTGAGACTACTCCTCTTCTTATTATTAAATTGAGGGAAAAGACGTTGATGTTTCTTTGTGATAATCCTAGAGGTATTTATAGTTACTGGACAGATTAAAATATTTTCTTTTTTCAAGAATGATGTACTACATATGATAAAATTCATTAAATTGTACCATCTTAAGTGTAGTTCTTCTTTAAAAAACATTGTTCCCATGCATTAGAGATTTGTTGTTGTTGTTGTTAGGTGCTGTCAAGTCAGTATCCGACTCATAGCGACCCTGTGTACAACAGGGGAAACACTATTGTCAGTGCTTCTCTGCTGTTCATAGGGTTTTCAATGGCAGATTGATTTTTGGGAGGGGGTTGCCAGGTCCTTCTCCCAAGCCTACAGCTTCTGGTGTTCCCAGGCGGTCTCCCATCCAGGTACTAACCAGGCCTGACCCTGCTTAGCTTCCGAGATCTGACGGGATATTCCTTTGCCATATTTCCTGAAAAATTTGGATGCACCTAACATAATTTTTGATTAGATTTACTGAAAGCCCAACATAATTCTTTCAACAATTGGGTTACATATTTCTACACAAAAAGATTTTGGTGGAATAATGCATATCTTTGGATTTATTTTGAAATAAAATAAGCCATTCCACTCTTTAGAAAATGTCTTTTGGAAAGTTTAGAGCTTTCCCTCTCCCCCTCAACTTTTCAGCTATACCAGCAGTTCAGTTTTGCCTTTTCTGGGCAATGAGATGATGGAGAAAATATTAACTGCTTCTAGATTACGTTTTACAAATTGTTTTAAAAAAATGAGTTTGATTTTTCCTACACCAGCAGTGGTAGTCACTGGTATAAAGTGAAATAACACCCATAAATCTATAGAAGAAACTCATCAGTAAGGGAAGGATGCTTGAGGAGCTCTTGGATGATCTTGTTGGGGAGGCCCTAGGGCCTGACCCTCACAGACAGAATCAAAGAGGACTAAAGTTTCCACCTAATTTGTCAATCTTTATAAATAAACAAACTACTATTTTAAAAGAAACTAATATTTCCTATACCTACATATGTGTCAGTTTGTCATGCTGTGGGGACTTGTGTGTTCCTGTGATGCTAAAAGCTATACTACCTGTATTTCAGATATCAGCAAAGCCACCCATGGTGGACAGGTTTCAGCTGAGCTTCCAGACTAAGACAGACTAGGGAGAATGACTCAGCAGCCCACTCCTCAGACAATTAGCCATTGAAAAACCTATGATTAGCAGTGAAGCACTGTCAAATATATGTTGTGTTATGTTCGGTGTCATCAAGTTGAGTCCAACTCATAGCAACCCTATGTACTACAGAAAGAAACAGTCCTGCACACTGTGCCATGCCCAGCACTAAGTCAATGCTTTTGTCCTACTAGTAAGGTTTTCAATGGTAATTACTTTGGGAATGGGCTTCCAGGTACTTCTCCTGTTTTTGCGATGCTGGGGATCAAACCCAGGGCCTCAGAGAATGCAGAGCAAGTACTCTACCACCTGAGCTAAACCGTAGCCCTTCTGTTAAATATAGTACTGGAAAATGAGGTCCCCAGGCTGGAAGACACTCAAGAAACAACTGGGGAAGAGTTGACTCCTCAAAGTAGAGTAGACCTTAATGATGGGAGTGGAGTAAATCCCCTGGGACTTCCATTTGCTAATGTGGAACGACTCAAAATGATAAGAAACACAGTGGCTGCAACAGTGGGCTCAAACATAAAAAGATCATCTGCATGGCACTGCTGAGTAATGCTTCATTCTGCTGTACTTAGGATCACTATGAGTCAGATCCGATTAGACACCACCTAACAAGAAGACTTACATATACCATTCAGACTTTTAAAACATTTCAGGAAAGGGCAATCTTAGTGCTTTGCATAGATGAATAAACTAAGGTTTAGAGAGGTTATGTACCTGTTAAAAGACAGATCTAGGCTTGACTTCCAGGTCTAACTCCCTCTCACATCCTTTTCTTATATTATTCTTCATGCTTCTTACTCTAAAAGCAGTATTGTTAGTTGTTGTTGTTAGGTGCCGTCGAGTCGGTATCTGACTCATAGCGACCCTCTGTACAACAGGGGAAACACTATTGTCAGTGCTTCTCTACTGTTCATAGGGTTTTCAATGGCAGATTGATTTTTGGGAGGGGGTTGCCAGGTCCTTCTCCCAAGCCTACAGCTTCTGGTGTTCCCAGGTGGTCTCCCATCCAGGTACTAACCAGGCCCGACCCTGCTTAGCTTCCGAGATCTG
>VMDO01022951.1:0-22500 GCA_007922755.1 Pedetes capensis
TCCTTCCTCTATCAGCAAATAAAAGTGGGGCTTTGATGTCTCCACTCCAGACATCCATGACGCTGCTTCTTATCTGCAAACACGGCCCAACTGCAGGGACCTCCACAGAGGGGTTTAGGGAAGCCTTGGTCCAAATCCATTCCTGGATAAGAAGACTTCTCCAGCGTTAACAGTCTGCGGAGATCACTTCTGCCTGGCGTTGATAGCGTGGCCTTTCACAGTCTTCATTTCCTAAGAGGGCTTTGCATAATTCAACTGCCTGTTTGGCCAGTGGCCCTAGGACGAAGCAATAGTCTCTGCGAAGGAGTACTGAGTTTCTATAGCCAGAGAGTCTTTTTTTAAACCAAGGAGCAACTACCTCACTGCAGTTTGAAATGTATTTCCAGAGGGATTTGAAACACATAAAAGCCAAGATTTTGCTAATATGAATTTTATTTGTTTTTGTTTTGTTGCATACTGGAGGGTTGAATCCAGGGCCTCATGCATGCTTTGCAAGTGCTCTACCATGGAGCCATACCATCCTTTATTTTTTATTTTTTATTTTTTTTGCGCTCCTGGGGTTGAACCCAGGGCCTTGCGCTTGCACGCTCTTCAAGTGCTGGACCACTGAGCTGCACCCCCAGCCCATGTTTTTACTTTTTGAGACAGGGTCTCGCTAAGTTACACAGACTGCCTCTGGTCTCGCACTTGTGATCCTCCTGCCTCTGCCTCCTGAGCTGCTGGGACTACAGGCGTGCGCCACTGTGCCCAGGTTTTTTTGAGGCAGGGTCTTGCTAAGTTACACAGGCTGCCTCTGGCCTCGAACCTGCAATCTTCCTGCCTCAGCCTCCAGAGTTGCAGGGATTACAGGCAGGAGACACCGCACGCATTTTTTGCTAGCACAAATTCTTATAAGCACATGTACTCCCTTTTCTCGGTGGTCCTGGCAAGGTGGAGACCTCTCTGAGGCATCTGTCCCCAAAGCTGGAGCCCAGCGGAGGGAAGATGGCAGCCCAGGCTTTCCTTTCCCCTGTCTCATCTTGCTGCAGATATCTTATCTCGTCTCCTGTTACACTTGGAACTCTGGCGTCTGTCCTTGCTTGAAGCTGGATCCGCCAATTCCCTCCTGAGTTCCCTGCACGCGGGAAGGGGCCCTGTCTTTTCTGAAATTGCGGGGCAGCCTCATGTGCGGTGTAACGAAGCCAGTTTGTGATGCCCGGCAGTCCCTTCCCTAAATGCCGATTCCCCTGTTCTGTGCGGGATTCAGTCACTCTCCTAAGCAACACAAGGATGCGCCTGAGCCTGGAATTAGGCATAAGGGTGGAGTCAAGGCATTTGCAACGGGATTGCAGCTTTGGAAATTAGGGACCATGGCCTAGGAAGATAAGCAGAATATTCCAGGAGGGGCTTTTTAACTGGCTCGCTCCTCTTACCTCTGCCATCCATTTCTCAGGGCAATGTCTTAGCGTGAAATGAGGTGGCCTTCATCAACTGTTTTTCTGTCTTGTGTGGCTGTCCTTTGGAGAGGTGAGTGCTGGGTCTTTGAAAGCAATCTGCCAGATGATTTCTAATACCATGATGAGGAGAAAAACCCGAGGCTTGGGAATTTGGGTCATCGACCCGGCATGTTGTCCATTTTCTCAGAGGAATGTAGTTTGCTTGTTCCGGGGATGTCTATAAAGGTGAATGAAGACCTCTTACATGGGTCCCTTCCATGACACCTCAGGAGGTGATCAAAAGGTGATGTTTCTGAATCAGTGCAAGGGCAAAAATTTCTTCAAATTATGATTTTTCTGGTTTCTCATCTTTATTTTCTATGAGGTCTCTACCTCGTTTTTTTTTTTTTTTGCAAGCCTGGGGTTTGAACCCAGGACCTCACACTTGCATGCTTGGCAAGTGCTGCACCACTGAGCTGCACTCCCAGCCCATTGTTTTTACTTCTTGAGACAGGGTCTTGCTATGTTATGCAGACTGCCTCTGGTCTCAAACTTGCGATCCTCCTGTCTCTGCCTCCCAAGCCACTGGGATTACAGGCCTGCACCACTATGCCCAGCTCTCTACCTCTATTGATATAGTTTTGTGAGTGTGTTATAGGAAGCTGGGAGAGAAGAGTCAGACACTGACTCTTGTTCCGCTTCGCCTGAAGTTTTGAAAATTTCTATAAATGATTTCGTAAATTTATAATGTGTGATTATTTTGTTGTTAATAGGGAATTCTACCCAATTTAAACTGCCTGCAGCCATAGCACTGTGGCATCTGATCCCATCAGATCTCAGAAGCTAAGCAGGGTCAGGCCTGGTTAGTCCTTGGATGGGAGACCACCTGGGACACCAGGTGCTGTAGGTGTGGGAGAAGGACCCGGCAACCCACTCCCAAAAATCAATCCGTCATTGAAAACCCTATGAACAGCAGAGAAGCACTGACAATAGCATTTTGCCTGTTGTATGTAGGGTCGCTATGAGTCAGGCACTGACTGGACAGCACTTTATGACATCAACCCAATTTAAAAGGATATCTTTGGGCCGGGGTTGTAGCTCAGTGGTAGAGTGCTTGCCTAGATTGCACAAAGTCCTGGGTTCTGTCTCCCAGCCCCATAAACAAAACCCATACAAAAACATCGAAAAGCCTTTCCGAGTGACATTTAGAGTTTGGAATTTCACATAAAGGAAATACAAACTTGGGACGGCTCTAATAGCCTTTAAGATGGAAGAATCTTTCAGTTTAACATCAACTTTGAAGTTGATCACTTAATTATTTTATTGTAAAGGATCTGATGGGCCTTTTTAGTACTGTGAAATGCCTACTTGAACTGGATTAAACTCTTTTACGGCATTATTAATACCTTAGTTTAATGACACAGGTTGTAAGAAAATGTGTTATGCAAACCATTTTGTAATCGGAGTCTTGCTAAATTTTAGTCACTGGATTCCTTCAGATTAGTACCATTGTAATCTGTGCTCCAATAGAGGAGACAGCTTACAGAATTTACAGGGCTGGGTGGTGGTTCTGGCCCAGGTTCTTGTAGCTGCTGAGGTTTCCGCTGACCTCGGAGACAGCAGCTGATGTGGCTGGTTGGTCCTCAGCTGTGTCTTTCACCACAGCCGGAAGCTGAGCTGACCTTGCTTAACCTCTTCCACCAAGGAGCCTTGCGCTAGGTAGATTTGTCACAGGTAACCTTTCATAGTGTTTGTTTGCGGTACTGGTACCCAGCCTCGATCATCTCGATTCTTCTCTGCTGCGTCCCGGCTTCCTGATGCACTTACTTATGCTTTTCATTATCTTTCTTTTTGCTCACAGCCGCGCTTTGTAGCACATAGGGGACCTGTGAATATGTTGTGTTATCAGATCTCCTTGACAAGTCTTTGGCCACAGCAAAGAGTCATAGAGAGCTAGAACCAAAAGAGACTTCCATGTCACTTGGCCATGTCTGATCATGCCCCAAAGGCATAGACTGGGGCCCAGAGAGCTTGAGTGACTTGCATGTGGTAAGCCAGCTGGTGGAAGCAGTGTGGAGTGGTGCTTAGTCATGATTATTTCTATTACCCATGATCATTTCCGTGCCCTGACTGGCTTTTGTATGTGGATCCATAATGTATAGCTCGAAGTACGCTAAGAACAGGAACCATCTGCCCTGCCTTTGAAGAGTATGAGCCACAGGGTAGATTCTTGTTCTGTTGGGGTTTTTCTTATTTTCAACACACGTTTTCCATCATATGCAAGGAGTCTGTGGGACATTTTCAAATGTAAGCTATTGAATTATTTCAAGTACCTCTATTCATTGGTACTCAGTACAAACACCATTCCTGTCCCTTAAATTGTGCAAAGTATGGGAGTCTGGCCTGCAGCCATAGCCCTGTGGCATCCGATCCTGTCAGATCTTGGAAGCTAAGCAGGGTCGGGCCTAGTTAGTACCTGGATGGGAGACCGCCTGGGAACACCAGAAGCTGTAGGCTTGGGAGAAGGACCTGGCAACCCCCTCCCAGAAATCAATCTGCCATCGAAAACCCTATGAACATCAGAGAAGCACCGACAATAGTGTTTCCCCTGTTGTACAGAGGGTCGCTATGAGTTGGATACCGACTGGAGGGCACCTAACAACAACAACAACAACATGGGAGTCTGAGAGCTGAGATTTAGCTCAGTGGGCAGAGCACCACTCTGCAGTCTCTGAGTTCCTAAGTTCAATTCCCAGCATCACAAACATGGGAGAAGGACATGGCAATCCACTCCCTATGCAATCCCGAAACAGCCATTGAAAACCCTATGAGGGTCGCTATGAGTCGGAGGGCACCTCACAACAACAACAACAACATGGGAGTCTGAGGGCTTGGCACCTGAAGTGTAGGTACCTTTATTTTGAAATCTGTTTTGTTTGCATTTAACAAAGGTTAAGGAAAAGGGGCCCTTTCTGGAAGTTTGACTAAAGTCCTAGAATTCGTATGTGCCTTTGCAATAGGCTTTCTATACCATATTTAGTAAACTCAGCCCTGATCCTGGTTCCTTCAGTTGACCAAGATAAAGGAAAAGCATTTCTTTTTGGATACCAGGGGTTTTATCACAGTAAAACTAGTTTTACTAATTTTGAAAAGTTATGAAGCATACATAAACATAAAACTCATGACTGAACCGTTACGAAGCGTACAGCTCGGTGGCACTAAGTTCATTCACCTCATTGTGCGAACATCACCACCTCCCATCTCCATGTTTATTATTATTTTTTTCATCTTACAAGAGTAAAACTCTGCATGGTAAAACATTTTGTATCTACAAATAAATCTCTAAGTCAGAAATAGTAAAATTCTTATGGTAGAAGGTGCAGTAATGACATATCACTAGTTCAATTTACAGTTTCCATTTCTTCGACGTTTCCACATTTTCCAAGTACCATTTATGTGGTGTTTTATTATAAATGGTCTCATTTAATATTCAAAATGCATGTGCGGTTGTCATCAGCATTCCCATTTTGCAAATCAAGACATTGAGGTCGTAATAGAAGAAAGGTAATGAAGGAACCAGGGCGCCAATTTATGCTGTTTAAATCATGATGTTTCCATTTTACTGTATTTCAAAAGACTGTGCGTCTGTCTGTCTTTCTACCTATCCTGTCTAATGTTTTTATTTCGTGGGCATGGGAAAGTCTCAAGCGGGAGGATTTCTACAGTTTTGTTTTATATTATGGGTCTTGCCCTAACAACAGACCGTCTTGTTATGACCTTGAGCATCTTATCACATCAGGGATTACTGCGCTTTGCCTAAAAACTTAGTAGTGGCAGCAGATGTCTATTCAAATATTACTTTAAAAAAATGCCGGGAATTGTATTTAAATTGCTTCAATTATTCACTAATTAAATTGCAGATTGTTTCTCCTGGGGATTTTGCTCAAGGCTGAGTTTCTGCATTGTTTTTGTTGGACAATAAGAAAATAAATCTTTGGCATTGTAGCCTAGTAAAAAAAAAATCTTGCTGAATAGGCTAAATAAGTCCATAATCATCTCACAGCAGCTTTAGTTTTAATAAAAAAAATTTTTTTTTTGGTAAGACTAAGCGTGGCCAGATAGTAGGGTTTTGTTGGGTTTTATTTCTGTGTTTGATTCTGGTGCCTGAAACACCTGGAGGGGTTGCAGACACGTTGGAGGACCATGTGTTTTACAGAACGTGTCAGCTTCCTTGGGCTGTATGGGTTTTACCAGGAACAGAACAATGGAATTCTGAAACCACGCCTATTTCTCATAGGGCTGCCACAATCTAAATCTTTAATCAGTTTCTTCAAGAGGCTGAATGTAGCCATCAGTTTGCCCCAGGACTTCATCTGGGGTCCTTATCATTTGTTGCTGTGACGTTTATAAAACATTCCTCCCACTTGCTATTTCCATTTACAGAGAGAAGGGGAGAAAAAAAAATTGGGAGAAGGAATAGAGCCAGAAGTTCAGTATTCCTGCACACCAAAGGCTTGTCCCAATATGTCCTTGGTATTTTTAAACAGGAATATCTGCTTGTTCTTAAAATGTAAATGATTTCCATACCACTGGAAGAAAAAGCCCAAGAATTTCATGCTAATATTCACAGATAATTAAGACTTTGTTCTCAGAATAAATAAATATATAAGACTTGGGTATATTGGCTTTGGGGCAGCCTGTGTCTTTGCTAAGCTTTCCACATACGTTATTTTATTTAACGCCCATAGACTGGTGCAGAATGTAGATTTCTCCCCATTTTACAGACAAGGAAAGAGAGGTTTAGTGAGGTTAGGAGATTTGCATCAATACCACATGAATAATAAGCAGCAGGTCTAAGATGATGGCTTTTATGAAATGTAAGTGCCCAGAGTTTTCAAAGGACTGAGATTTAGCTCAGTTGTTAGAGCACTACTCTGCAGTCTCTGAGGTCCTGAGTTCGATTCCCAGCACCACAAAAACGGGAGAACCACGTGGCAATCCACTCCCCAGGCAATCCTGAAACAATCAGCCATTGAAAACCCTATAAGGGTCACTATGAGTCGGACGTAACTCCACAGCACCTAACAACAAGAGTTCAAAAAGCAACCTTAAGTGTTTTTCAGGATTGTCGCTGATATTAATAATCTTTAGCTGTAGGAAGGGAGGCGCAGCAACTCAAGCGCATGGATGTTATAGACAACCTCAGATAAAATGGGGGAATTCAGTTCCGCTCAACCCTGTGCCAGCATTGGAAGAACCAAAGCAAGTGGGAGCTGGAGAGAAAGCAAGAATATTGAATGGGGAACTGAGCCTGTTTGCAAACAAATGCCTCTGGGTAACCCTAGACAGTTGGTGACAAAGAGTTTGTCACCAGCATAAATAATGGGAATGAAGTGTTAGAGGCATTTAAAGCAACCCAGAGATTCCCACATTTAGTGAGGTTTAGTGAGGTTAGGAGATTTGCATCAATACCACGTGAATAATAAGCAGTAGGTCTAAGATGATGGCTTTTATGGCTGAGATGACGATGGCTGAGAGGAGACCAGGGAGGGTGAAGAAATGAAGGTTGTTTGGTGTCCAAGATAAAATAAGTGATGGATCTTAGCGCCACAGACAGAAACCATAGCAGCAAATAACAGAAGCAGAAGAGGGCCATTTGCATTGGGCTTCAGACAAAGAAGGGCACTGGATAAATGTGACTTTGAAAATGGATACGTCACCAGTGGTCATATTGGATCAAGATGCAGGACAAACTATAAATGGGTTCTCCACATACACATTCCTATTGTTAGACCCCCCTATCCTGTAGAAATGAAGTTGTGGGTAAGGTGTGCTTTAGCCTTAGATATTTAATTTGTTTAGAAAAAAAAATCCAAACCAATCTAAACGCATCTTTCCTTAGAATTTTTCATTGTTTACTATCAGGCCTAAATTCTCCTACCTTATTTTTGGAACAAAATGTAGCTATTTTATTTTATATTTATTTGTTTGTTTATTTATTTATTTTGCTCTACTGGGGGTTGAACCCAGAGCATCGCGCTTGCATGCTTTGCTGGACCACTGAGCTGCAACCCCAGCCCATTTTTGTTACTTTTTGAGACAGGGTCTCGCTAAGTAACGCAGACTGTCTCTGGTCTCAAACTAGCGATCCTCCTGCCTCTGCCTCCCGAGCCGCTGGGATTACAGGCGTGTGCCACCGCGCCCAGCTGCTATTTTATTCTTAAAATTGTCTCCCAATATTTGCGTTAACAGGTAATATGGTAGATCTTGTCATTCTCTAGCTGTTGTATGGTTGAGAACTGCTGGGGAGTAGTAATGAAATTCAGGACCAGAGGGTGATTTATAGGTCAATAGGAATAAAATGTTGCTGCTTATTTCTGAATGTCAAGTCACAATGACCTCTTTTTTTTTCCCTGCTTATCTTTTTCATGATTCAAGCATTTCAGGCATAAATTATTTGGAGACCTTTTCTCTTTCTCTTTGTTGCTGCTTCTGGTAGGGTCTTTGTGTTCTTGCATTGGCCTGGTACATAATGTGAACTTTTAAATCATATTTTAAGTTAAAAAAAAAAACAACAACAACATGGGAAAAGATTCTGCTCTGTCTTTTTAGATGAATGAAAATTGTGTCATATTTATGCCCCAAAAGATTTCCTTCACTTAAGCTAGGAGGATTTCATTTAGAGGTGTGTGGCTGTGTGGAAGAGGCCCTTTGGAAAATTTCTTGAAGGCAATGGAAACTTGCCCCCCGCTCAGATCCATACATTCACAGGTATATAAGATTTTTTCGCAGAATTCCAAATGATGGATTCATCCTTGAACTTCTAGTTCTGAATCTTTTATTGTGAAATATGAGCACTTATTGTGGCTATACATGGCGCTGGGCACTGGCTGTTTGTGTGGTCCCCAGAGAACTGTGGAGGACATTTGAAGTCATATGACTTAGTACAGGTGTTCTCAGCCCCCTGGCCAGGGACAGTAAGATTGTTAGGAACCTGGCTTTTCAGCAAGAGGTGGGTGAGCAGCAGTGAGCAAATGACATCTGTATTGACAGCCGCTCCCCATCGCTCACATTACTGCCTGAGGTCCTCCTCTGGTCTATGCAAAAATCCTCTTCCACAAAATTGTTCCCTGGTGCCAAAGAGATTGGGGACCACTGACTTAGGAGGAAGTTTCTAGAGTTCAAGTTTAAGGGAAAAATAAATATTTTGCAAAGCACAGGCCACACCCCGTATGAAGGACACGGATGCCTTGAGAATGTGTATGGTAGAGATGTTGAATTGGTGACAAATGGGTCTAGAAAAATATCAGAATACACAACGAATGGCTGAGATTGTCTCTTTTAAACTTGGGGTATACACTAATCCTGAGGATTTACATTAGTTGATACACTGAAGCCAAATAAAGTCACACATTTACAGCTCCATTAGACCTTGAGAATGAGGGACAGAGATCCTTGAAAGCAGGAATCTCATGTCTTCTGGTTGTGCGTTTGGGGAACTCGTGTACAAAGGTAAATGGCTCAGGGAGTGGAGCTGGCCAGTCCTCATTAAGTATCTTCTGAGAGGAGGTGAGCTTTGGGGCAGGAGCGCCATCTTGAAGCTTGTTGGATGCCCCCAAGCCATCTTGGCCATAACCCTTCCAGGCCGGGAGGAAACCTGAATGAGTCTGAGGCCTTCTTCGGGCTTTTGTCCCTCCAGGCAGAACCTCCTTAGCTCTCCAGTTCCTGAATTATTGTTAGAAAGGCAGCTAAGCACCTACGTGCATTTCTTGGCCCAACAGGAGCCAAGAAATGGCCACCTTGGAATTCATTTACCATCTTACTAGTAATGTGTAGTTACAGACCACAAAACAAGACAGAAAAATGTGCCCTCACTTGCATGTTACTCTCAGCAATCTTCCGTTCCTATCACTCACATGACATCCATAAGTAATGCCTTGAGTTGCCTTTGGTCTTTTACTGGACTGAAGGGCCCTCAAGATAAGATCAGGATCCTTTCTTACATAACTTGCTAATCAAATCTCATGCGGGCCTGGGGTTTGGCTCAGTTGGTAGAGTGATTTTTTTTGTGCTCTCTGAGGACCTGGATTCCATCCCCAGCACCGCCAAGAACAGGAGAAGGAGGTGGGAATCTGCTCCTGAAGCAATCCTGAAACAGTCAGCCATTGAAAACCCTATGAGGGTCACTAGGAGTTGAGCCCGACTGGAAGGCACCAAACAACAGCAAATTTCATGCTAATGGTACTGAGAAATGGAGCCTTTGGGAGGTAATTAGGAGCAGATGAGCTCCTGAGAGTAAGGCCCTGTGATGGGATTGGTGGCTTTATTCAGAGAGGATGTGGGACTAGTACTCTCGCTCTGTCTCACCCACTATCCCTCATCATGTTATGATGCAGCAAGAAAACCCTCACCAGGTATGGGCGCCATGTCCTTGGGCTTCCCAGCCTGGGGATCCATGAGCTAACTGTACCTCTGTTCTTTATAAATTACCCCATCTGTGGTATTCAGGGGTTGTTGTTGTTGTTAGGTGCCATCCAGTTGAGTCTGACTCACAGGGTTTTCAATGGCTGACTGTTTCGGGATTGCCTTGGGAGTGGGTTGCCACGTCCTTCTCCCATTTTGTGGTGCTGGGAATCCAACTCGGGACCTCAGAGACTGCAGAGCAGCGCTCTACCAACTGAGCTAAATCCCAGCTACAAAAAAGTATTCAGGGGTAGCGACAGAAAACAGACTAAGACGCAAGGTGAGCCGTGAGTATTGCTGCAATTCAGCCAATAGTTGCTGAGCAAATGTTGAAACAGCCAAATAGCTCATGTCACTTAAAATTTCTAAGCATTCTCTTCTGGATACTTTCCAGCTCCTGGTCAAGCTGGAACAACAGTTCAAGGTTGTATTGTCGGAGGCTGAGCTATTTTCTTGTCATTACGACAATTAGTTTTGTAGCTTACTCTCAGTCTAGATGGCAAGTAAATTACAGTACTTGCATATTTGGTTTTCTAGTTTTGTTTTAATGATGTATAGAACCATGATGGATGGAATCATAGATAATTTTATTATATGGCCGCCGTTGTGGGTAGAGATGAGGCAGATTCACTCATTAAATAACCATTCACTGATGACTATGTTCCAGGTATGATTTTGTGCATCTCAGAAATAAATATGAATAAGGTGTGGCATCCACTTGTAGAGAGCTTGGTAGGGGGGACAGAAACGTGAGTTAGTAATTGCAATCTCTCCTGTACGAAGGAGGCTGGGGTTTAGCTCAGTTGGTAGAGCGCTGCTCTGCAGTCTCTGAGGTCCCAAGTTTGATTCCCAGCACCACAAAAACGGGAGAAAGACGTGGCAACCCACTCCCAAGGCAATCCCGAAACAGCCATTGAAAACCCTATGAGGGTCGCTATGAGTTGGACACGACTGGACGGCACCTAACAACAACAACAACAATGTATGAAGAGGGCTGAGAGAGAGGAAAGGAGGGCTAAGGAGGGAGCTGATTGATTCTGCTCTGGGGTGGAGAAGAGATTCCCTAAGGTCTGAGTACAGGGTTCTAGGCATGAGACAGGGTGAGGAATGTCACTGGAATGGTGACATTCCAGGCAGAGGGAAGAGCCCAAGCAAAGCGCAGAGGAAGTTTTATAGCTCTCTGAACAGAAGGCTGGCTACCAGCATAGGATTCAAGGGCCAGTGAACAATGAAGAGAGGAGGGTGGAAAGCTGTGGGTACGCCACATAGTTTGCATTTTCTCCGGTAGGCATTGGATGCACTTGAATGAGTGAAGGCAGGTTCTGAGTAATAGTTTGTTTTGTAACAAATATCTAAACCCAAATCTAAGGTCTTGCTGAGGCAGGGGCCAGGGGCAGATAGTAAATAGGGACTGTAATTGTCCAGAAGAGGTATTTCATCACCTTTATTCTTGAAATTATCAAGGAAGCTTACACGCACAAAATTCAGTGTAGGGCAGGGGTGAGCGCCAAATCAGCACAGACTCATTGTGCAAAGTGGCGAACTCTTCTTTTTTTATTTTTGTGGTACTGGGGGTTGAACCCAGGGCCTCGCTATTGCATGCTCTGCAAGTGCTGGACCACTGAGCTGCACCCTCAGCCCATTTTTTTACTTTTTGAGACAGGGTCTCACTAAATTACTCAGACTGCCTCTGGTCTCGAACTTGCCATCCTCCTGCCTCTGCCTCCCCAGCTGCTGGGATGGCAGGCGTGCGCCACCGCACCCAGGTATCGGCGAGCTCTTCCTGATGTTATGTTGTCTTATTTGTGTCAAATCAAGAGAAATAAGAGAGAACTTGTTTTTCTCATTTTAGCCTTTTCACTTGGGGATCTGAGTAAAATCAATGGAACAATCAGCACTATCCTCTCTAGACCAGCTCTCCATGGGGCTGACGCCAGAAGAGTAGCGACCGGTGGTGTAAATCAAATCAGAGCAACAACAAGCAGTTAAAATATTGAATCTGGGTCACTGTAACTTGGTGGGGAAGCAACTACTCAGACCTACCACTTGCACAACCTGCACGACTGGATTTATATGCTTGGGGCCTCTCTTCTGTGCCTGACAAATACTTCTAGTTACAAAAACTCAGTATTTTGAGCTGGGCGCAGTGGCGCACGCCTGTCATGCCAGCGGCTCAGGAGACGGAGGCAGGAGGATCGCAAGTTCGAGACCAGAGGCAGTCTGTGTAACTTAGCGACGCCCTGTCTCAAAAAAAAAAAAAAGTAAAAAATAAAAACACTCAGTGTTTTTATATGCCTAGTGGCCTTGTTGCCTTGTTTATTCCCTTATGCAATAACAAACATTTATTGAATGCCTACTGTGTGCTACCTTTGTAGGTTCAATTTTAGGAAACTTTTAGGCAATTTTAGGCAATTTTAGGAAAAATTAGGAAACCGTAGGAAATTTTAGGAAACTCAATTTTAGGAATTTTTTTCCCCCAAGCAACCATTTTTGCAGCTTATTTCCAGAAAAACATTGTGTCATAAAAACTTTAGGGGCTGTTTGAGGGAAACGTTTGTCATTCATTTGAACTTGTTCGATAGATAGAGAGGATGTCGAGAAGAAATTATACACGCTTTAAGAAAGGAAAAACTATTAAGATCCTAATCCTCAATGTATGCCAGTAACAAAAGATGAACACAAGTCACGTTTGACCTCTGCACTTACAAGAGATGCTCAAAACGGTTACCACAGAAAAGAGGCAGGACCTGGTACTGCACAATGCCACCCAGACCTTCCCTTGTGCACATCACACACAGTCCCACGTGTCTCAAATTTATCATGAATGCATGCACTTAGTAGGCTTGTTGGAGGCTCTGTGGCCTGCTCACGCCTCCATTGTCATTGTGCTTCCACACGTTCTCCAATTTCAAATACTACTTCAAAACGGTCTTGGGCTCCTCCAATGACAGCTGTACTTCCGCCATTTTCTTTTTCTGTCCTGCCTGTTTCATAGTGACGTCAGCATTCATTTGACTAACGCCATCTTTTGAGTGAACATCGTACTGCACATCGCAACTGTAATTTAATTCAGCTTTGAGAAATAATGCATAGATAGCATCTCCTTAAATGTATATTCCTTTTTTTTGACACTTTCGATATTTACTTTGAACACTAATGAAGAGCCAGGCATTGGCGTTGGGAATCTTATGCTGAACTCGTACAGACTCTGTCTTTGTCCTTGTGGAGTTCACATTCTAGGGGGATATAGCCAAATAATGAGAGCATTGTAATAATGGCATTGGAGTGAGGCGTGGAAAATGCTCTGAATAGGTAAATATCATGGGAGAGTGAAGGTGAATTATCTTACTGGAGCAGAGGAAGTTCTGCTGGGAGGAAGTGATATCTAAGCCTCGACTTGATGAAGGGTAAATCAAAGGAAGGAGGAGAAGGAGGATCGCCCAGGGAGGATGTTGCTGTATCATAGGGGTAGTTGCCAATGTCCTTGTGCACGAGACAGAGAGAGAGAGAGAGAGAGAGAGAGAGAGAGAGAAAATTAAAGGCAGCATATCCTGCCTGTAGCACAGAGTGGAAGGTAGTAGAGAGATTAGGCCGGAACATGGTTCAGATCCTGATGGTTCTCTGCGTTCTGTGAAGCCCTGTGCCATTTATCCTCTTGCTTCCTACAAAGGTCAGTAGAGCTGGTGTGTGAAGAATGAGACAGATCACTCAGAAGGCTTCTGTCACCTCTGTCATTACTGTTTGGGAGATAACAGCAACTCCAAGGAGGCGCATGGCTGTAGGAATGTGGAAAAGTGACTGCAGAATAGGGAGCTTTTTGCAAGCTGGAGTCTAAATAGATGCTAGAGACTGAATAGACCTGGGGATCTTGAGGAATTGGTGAGAAAAGTATATCTTCCTTGAACTGGCAAAAGCGATCCTTTTCTTCGGAGGTGGGCACGTTTTTCAGTGGAATTCAAACGACATACTAAAACAGTTTGATCTAAGAAAGCTTTAAATTCCCTACTAACTCAGCCAGTATATAGGTGCATTGGAGAGAGAGAAAAAATAAACTCGTAAGAGTGAATGCACTTGGATTCTGGTTTTTCTCTTTCCTTTCAGATTTCAAGGCCGGTTGCATACATCTCATTAGCTCTAAGGGAACTATGGCCCCATAATCTTTTTCTTTTTCAGGGAAAAGATAGATGTTACACTTCGTTGGAGAAGGTGATTTTTGCAGCTTTTGGATAAAAGCATTTTAAGTTCCACCTTTAGTTGAAAATCAGCAGTGTCTGAAGTTTACCAGCAGCCACCCCAAATTCTTCTGTCTAGGCCTCCAGTACTTAGATTTTTATGCCCGTCATTCTGAACCCAACAATATCCCAAAGTCCCCAACTGCTGGGATTTCAAACTTTATTCTCTTGGGTCTTCAAGCTTTTCTTTTCTTTTTCTTTTTTCTCTTTTTTCTTTCTTTCTTTTTTCTTTTACTAGAAAACAAGAAAAAAACCCAAACCTAAAGAAGCAACAAACAAAAACAAAACTCCAAAACTCCTCTAGAAAAGTACATTTGATTTGTTGCTGAATTACTAAACTTTTCTCCTCCTAAATATGCTTTCCAGATCATTTATGGAAAATGTAATATCCGATCCAGCAGGGCCCTGTCCTTTTTATTTTAATATGCTTGAAATGTAAAATATCAAGATCGTCTGCATTCTGCCATAAGAATACAGAACTGGAACGTTAATTTGATTATTGCTTCCAATTTTCTCAGGCTTTCATAGGCAAGTATTTTGTTTGAACAGCTGTACTCTGGTAAATCTCAGGAACAAATCAGGAATGATTCTGTGTAGCAAGTCAGAGATGAAAGGAACTTCCTTAGAAAGCCAGGTCACTCAAAGAATGAAGAAAGAAAACTAGCAAAAGTTTGAGAAACTTAGCAATTATTTTTCTAAAAATAGAGCCATTTGTTCCAGCATTTTCTAATAACCTTGCAATATGCTTCGTTTTGTCTTGCGAGATTTTTATACTGGGTTGAAAGAACATTTGCAATGAAAGTCACCAGGAAATTGAAAATGCTAAAAACTAGGAGGCGTAAAAATGGTCATAGAACAGTGTAGTCAGTTTCCTATCATCTGGAATTTTTATCATGTATATGTGCGTTATCTATATGTTGGAGTGGGCTGAGGAGGGACCTGAGCGAGGCTGTGAAACGAGTCTGCCCCTAATCCCCAAAAGATCAGATTAACATGTGAAAAGATATTTGAAAGAGCTGTTGGTCTAAAAGCTTTTCGCTTTCACCCCCCTTACATACTGGATAGGTTTGAACGCATGAAATAAAGCCAGACTAAATTCAGAGAAACATTGATTCACCCAACTGAGTAAAGAACCCACTGCCTTTGCTAATCTAATTCATCAAACTCTACTTCTTTCCAAAGGAGATTCCCAGGCAGTAAAATAAATTAAATCAACATTCCCCCACCACCACCCCTTACTAAAAATAAGCCTTCTTTCTCTGGGTAAATCGGTCATTTGAATTCCCAAGGCTGTACTCCTCCCATAGTCAGCTGGCAGGAAGCAGTTGTCTGGGTATAAAATTGTCTCTGTGGAGACTGCAGAGTTTGACTTCTGCCTATCATGCCTCATCCCTACCACCTAAACTGACAAAATAAATCGTAACTGAAGTTGTTTTTAGAAATAAATGGCCCCTGGATGATATGGATGTGCGGATATGGGAGTCTGTGTACAGAGGAATCTTTTATGGAACTGTACTGACAGCAAGAAATAATAACTTTGGACGAAAATCATGGGAAGTTAAGGATACTTCACATTTGAAAACAATTGCGATTGCTGGAAATTTAAACAGATAAGTAATAAAAAGATTTCAGTTCAGTAGCCTGGAGATCTGGTACTTAATGTTGGGTTCTCTTAACTGTATTATTTTATTTTTATTTTTGTTTCTTATTTTTTATAGTACTAGGGGGCTGAACCCAGGGTCTTATGCATAGTTTGCAAGCACTCTACCACAGAGCTGTACCCCCCAGCCCCTTTTTAATTTTGTATCTTGAGACACAGAACCTGCAATCCTCCTGCATCCACCTCCTAAGTCTCGGATTACAGGCGTGTGTCACTGTAGCTGGCTCTAACTTTAAATCGCTAGAATGAGATTAAGTTGTAGAGTACCACCTATGTTACATGTAAGAATTTTCTATATGCATACATTCATAGAAATACAGTGTACAGGTGAAGGTCAGAGGAAACAAGGGCAAAAATGAATCAAAAGTAACAAAGTGGTGAGTGACAGGCTGTATGTGAGGAAAAATATAAGGATATCCTAGAAAACAAGCTGGGTCAAGTTTGTCAGTAGACTTTTCAGTTCTTTTTTTTTTTTTTTTTGCAGTACTGGGGGTTGAACCCAGATCTTCATGGCAAATGCTCTACCCCCCTGAGCTGCTCCTCTAGCCACCTCCCCAATTTTTTTTTTTTTTTACTTTTTATCTTGAGGCAGGACCTTGCTAAGTAATGCACCTTGCCTCTGGCCTAGAATTTACGATCCTCCTGCCTCTACCTGCAGAGTTGCTGGGACTACATACAGGCCTGTGCCACCACATCTAGCTGACTTTTCAGTTTTTAAAGACATACCAAGATGCAGACTTGTTGTTGTTAGGTGCCATGGAGTCGGTATCTGATTTATAGCGACCCTGCATACAACAGGCGAAACACTATTGTCAGTGCTTTTCTGCTGTTCATAGGGTTTTCAATGGCGGATTGATTTTGGGGAGTGGATTGCCGGGTCCGTCTCCCAAGCCTGCAGCACCTGGTGTTCCCAGGCGGTCTCCTATCCAAGTACTGACCAGGCCTGACCGTGCTCAGCTTCCAGGATCTGATGGGATTGGATTCCACAGGGCTAAGGTTGCAGGCAAGTTGCCCACTTAGAGTTTGTAATTGAGAAAGAGCTCACTGTGTATTTTAAATTCTGCTCCTCGTTATTGCATGTCTTCCCTTTGTCATGAATGGGTGTGTTTCCAAGGAAGATTCTAAATGGAGAGTGTGTCCACCTGAGTTTTTCATGCCACACACCTAAGCCTTTCTGGTGCCCTTAGTCTGAGGATCAACGAATTCCCAAGGATTTCCTTGTCTCAATTTCCTCCTTTGGTGAACTCACTCCCAATCTCTTCATTCTTCTTCACCTTAGGATACGATGCTCCAAATTCATTTGCATGCTCAATTAATCTTCATTAACCTGAAAAGGAGATGAGGGTATGATCAAATTCAGTTCTGAATATACCTGGCTAGTTGGGCATCCGTTCAGCGGATTAAACACTTCTTGGAATTGTTCTTCCTTCTTGACAGTAAGTCTTGCTATCACTATGGTAAGTCCTACTATGAGTCTTTTCTACTTCCACTTTGCAGCCTTGCCCGAACATTCTTTCTTCATTTACAGATTATGTTGCTGTCTGGAAACCCATGTCCATCTCTGACTTTGGGTTGAAATGGCTTTCCCCACAGTCTGACTGGGAGAGTTGTGAAACCTTGCCATGTCCCTTTCAGGTGGGCTGTGGGATGTCATGGAAGGTATTGCTATTTTTTCTGGATGTGATGGAGTTTTACAGGTACTGGGAATGGTGCAGGCAGCCCGCTAAAGTTTGCTTCTATACCCAGTGAGTCTTAGCCGCTGCTGCTGGGCATTGTAGTGGGGCCGACCTTAAGACCGAAAGGCCAAAGAAGCAGCAGTTCTTTTACTGAATTTTAAAAGCATCACCTCCATGCTGTTACCTGGCCAGATATGCCCCAGATCGAAGGGAAGCTTTCAACTTTGTTTCATAGATTTGATTGGGAAGCTGGCCAAATTAGACTGGTTTCTAAGACTATAATTCCCTTTGTAATTGATTCAGTTATCCGTAGCATGCAGATTCAACATGATGGAAATGAGGAAAATAATCATTGGTTCCCTCTTACTTGTGAGGGCCAAGGCATTCCTAAAAACCTCACTATTCTTCCCCACCCTGCTTCTAGACTGCCCAGCTGTTAGCACCTGGGTTAATTCATGTAAGCATTAAGCATAACATCTAGCACCATGTAAGTATGCTTAATAATGAGCTATCATTGCTCACAGCTAATAATCATAGTTACGAGTGCTAATATATTTGCATCTTCTCTGCTCACCTATGGCCATGTGAACATCACTCATGCATTCAATCAGCCATCAATTTACTTCTGGCCTAGGATATTTGGAGTACTGTCACCTAGATTCTGGAGATACATGGATGAATAAGACAAAGTCTCTGTCCTTCTGAAACCGAGGGTCTACCTATTAGTATAGTTTATTATGTTACAGTGTATGTGTTTATGTTGTTCAGATGGTGAGTTATCTGAAGTTGAAATCATCGGACCAGTTCCCATCAACTCCCCCTGAAATAGCATAGAACTAGAAAGATAAATCATCCCAGGGTACTTTGAATTTGGACAACCTGCTTTTAAAATCTTGTAATTAGTTCTGGGTATAACTAGGAATATTGATAATTGGTTATTGTTGTTCCGTGTCGTCAAGTCAGATCTGACTCATAGCAACCCTATGTACAACAGAATGAAACACTCCCCAACTCTGTGCCAGGCACATGATCTTATTTATGTTTAAGCCCATTGATGGACAACTGGAGCATATTGATATTCCCACGTATCCTTTAGGGCACTATACTATAGCAACACAATTATTATTATTATCATCCCAGGCACTCCCTACTAATAGTAACTAATGTATAGAACCTGCCATTCTCTTGAGTAATTTAAACCATACAATAGTTCTATGAGGTGCAGAGGGCAGGAGATTCATGTGTATTTTATGGATTTGGGTAACCTGCCCAGATCATGTAAGGGATTTCTAAGATTATGGATCAAGTGAGTTTAGTATAAGGGCTCAAATCCAGGATTCCCTAGTCCAAATCCACTGTGATCACTGCTAGACGGTTATGGCTGGGCATTTGCAGAACCTGGGGCTCTTTCTGTGTGGGAAAGGAAAGGAAAGATAGGCTGGAAACATCATCACTATCTTGACATGTCGGCAAGCCTACCCTGGAGCTCTGCTATTTGTCCTGCTCAGCAACATCTGAGGGTAAAACATCAGATGTGGTGCTGATTGTGTTGGCTTGTACGTTGCCGTGGCAAAATGCCTGATAGAAACAACTTGTGGGAGGAAAGATTCATGGGGGCTCAGAGTTCAGAGGGAGGTGGCATTTAGCTCAGTTGGTAGAGCGCTGCAGTTTCTGAGGATGTGGGTTTGATCTCCAGCACTGCAAAAACGGGAGAAGGACGTGGCAATCCACTCCCAATGTAGTCCTGAAACAATCAGCCATTGAAAACCGTGTGAGGGTCACTAGGAGTTGGATCTGACGCAATGGCACCTAACAACAACAACAACAGCTCAGAAGCTTTCGGTCCATAGAGGAGGTCAGGGATGGTGGTCGGGCACGGGACAGGGTCTGTCGCAGAGGACTTCACATCATGGCAATGGGGAAGCAGAGAGAGCTCTCATTAGAACCGGGGGTCCAGGTAAAACCTCCACAGACCTTCCCCCCCCGCCCCCCATGATCCACCTCTGGAAGCGATGTCCCACTTCCTGAAATTCCTTAGTCTCCCAGGACAGCGCCACCACTTGGGGACCAACTGTTCAAACACATGACCTTTGGGAAACATTTTAAATTTAACTGATAGCTCTCATATCTACATTTATTTTGCTCAAAAAAGACATTTTTGCCAGGCGCCATGGCACATACCTGTAATCCTAGCAGCTTGGGAGGCTGAGGCAGGAGGATCACATATTTGAGGCCAGAGGCAGCCTGTGCAACTTAGAGATAGTGTGTCTTACAATAAAAAATCCAAAAGGGGATGAGAGTGGGGCACTTGCCTAGCATGCACTAGGCCCTGAGTTCAACCCCCAGTACTACAAAAAAAAAATTGTTTTAATGCCACACAGGGCTAGAGATGGAGCATGCCTGACCATGCCCTTGTCCACTGGCCTCTTCCCACTCGTTGTCTCATTTTATTAGGTTCTTCACCATGCCATTCATTATACCAAGATTGGCTAGTCTTCTTTTTCTACCACAGGGCCTTTGCACTGTTAGGCCTTCTGCCTAAAATACCATTCTCCTTTCCCTAAAGTTTTGGTCAGTTGAGTCTTTTGCATCTTTTTGGACTCAGCCTAGAACTTGCTTTCCTACAGAAGACTTCCCAAAGAGAATGACTGTGGGACAACAAACTCAGAACATGTTTGAGTCAGTGCCTAATTGCCAGCAACAGAAGCTGGCTGTGATTAAGTAGAAGTGGAGTTTATTGAGAGGACATTGAGACGTTTATGGCTTATGGGGGCTGAAGAACTAGACACAGAGCTAAAATTTTCAGGAACATTGCCCAACCATGGCAGGGAACCAGCCTAAGGAAGAACTTGCTACCTCCTATGCTGAGTCCTGGATGGAATAACTTGCCCTATTGCCAGGAAATCTGCTTTCTTGCAGCTGCAGCAGCAGCAAGTGCTACTTCTACTGGGGTAGGGCAGCTTTGCAATCATTGTTGGCTCCTTGAACTGGACACCACGGTTGCCTCCTTACCAGTAAAAGCAAAGCAAATCCACACTGAGTGTAGCTTGCTTCTGCAAATTTCCCGCATGTGAATCCAGGCTGCACATTGTTGACTCTCCCTAGTGATGCCAGAGTCACCCTGGCTGCAGAGGAGGCTGAGAACTGCATTGGGAAACTGAGGCACTGAAATGTATAGGACTGTATCAAAGATGGTGAGAATGTGCTGGTCAGTGGGGAAACATGACAAGTACCTTCTACACTGAGCTCTGGTGATTTCCCCTGTATTACAGACCGATCATTCTTACTTCATGTTGTTGTTGTTAGGTGCTGTAGAGTCGGTATCCGACTCATAGCAACCCTACTTACAACAGGTGAAACACTATTGTCAGTGCTTCTCTACTGTTCATAGGGTTTTCAAAGGCGGATTGATTTTTGGGAGTGGGTTGCCAGGTCCTTCTCCCAAGCCTACAGCACCTGGTGTTCCCAGGAGCTCTCCCATCCAAGGACTAACCAGACCCCACCCTGCTTAGCTTGCCAGTTCTAATGGAATCAGATGCCACAGGGCTACGGCTGCAGGCAATACTTACCTCATACGGTTGTAATAGGGCTGGAATTTAGCTCAGTTGGTAGAGTGCTGCTCTGCAGTCTCTGAGGTCCCGAGTTCAATTCCCAGCACCACAAAACCGGGAGAAGGATGTGGCAGCCCACTCCCAAGAAAATCCCGAAACAATCAACCATTGAAAACCCTATAAGGGTCGCTGTGAGTCGGACAGGACTCGAGGGCACCTAACAACAACAATGGTTGTAATAAGACTTACGGAGGGTAATATATGTGAAACTGCTTAATAAGCTTTACAGAGCAATACAAGAGTAAACTAATGCTGTTCTGCCAGTTTGACTTGCATCTTTGGCCAAAACATAAAATCACATGGTACCTAAGTTGATAAACCCCCACCGTCCTCTGTACGGTTTTAAAATATGAAGGATGTTCTACTCCCTCCAAAAGACATTTTAAATATGCAGGAGGAATTGAAAAATGAAAAACAAAATTCTTTCTGTATCACAGTGCTGCCCCTATAAATTTCCCTTATCTCCGTATTTTTATTTTGTAATGGGAACATGCAGAAGGATGCCAAGCATGGCAATGGCAGATTTAAAACAATGTGAGTGGGTTTTCAGCTACTTTGGACTTGTTTCTGGCTGCCAAGGCTTTGTTCAGATCTCCATTGTGCTCTGCTTTTCTCTGGTTTCCTCCTGAATACAGCCCTCTTGTTTGAAAAGGGACAATGGCTTATTCAACCCTCCAAGCCCTCTGCATTTGGATTTTCTGCCGTGGCTCCTGGTGGCTCCCCAGAGGTGGTGTTATCTTGGGAAAAGTGTAGACATGGCAGCTGAGCTGTTAGCCCAGGTAATAGCAGTTGTGTAAAAGTACTGTTGTTGTTTGGTGCCTTTGAGTTCGGACCGACTCATAGCAACTCTATGTACAACATAACATAACACTACTGGACCCTGGGTCACGGCCAGCACTATGTCAGTGCTTCTCTGTTATTCATAGGGTTTTCAATGGCGGATTGGTTTTTGGGAGTGGGCTGCCGGGTCCGTCTCTCAAGCCTGCAGCACTTGGTCTTCCCAGGCGGTCGCCCATCCAGGTACTAACCAGGCCCCAAACTGCTTAGCTTCCCAGGTCTGAGGGGATCGGTCCCCAGGGGTCTATGGGTTGTGGCACCTTCGTCAATGCTAACATGATTGTTTTGGTTATTCCAATTATTATATTCAAATTATTATACATGATTATTCATGTACTCAGCGAATAGAGTTCTCGTCGAGTGGCAAAATCCCTACACAGAGGGGACATCAGTTCCAGTGTAATTTCAGAGGAGGATCCGTCCTGCACAGGGCTCTTTTGCTACCTGACAGCAATGTTACCTCGTGTAGTGTATTGGAATTCTGGGTTACGCTACTTGATTTACAATTTTTTGTATATATTGAAGTAAAAGGAGATATTGCTAGAAAAAGGAAAGCATTGATCCAGCATTGCAATCCTGGAACTGGATTCTCAGATTCATTCTCAG
>VMDO01022951.1:27500-32529 GCA_007922755.1 Pedetes capensis
CTAGTTGTTTTTATTTTGCATGTTTTAAAACTTTGTTGTTGTTAGGTGCCATGGAGTCAGGTCTGACTCACAGTGACTCTAGTGGGGCTTTCAGTGGCTGATTGTTTCCGGGGTCTCTTCGGGAGTGGATGGCCACGTTCTTCTCCCATTTAAAACTTCAAGTAAATGGGATCGTTCTATTTCTTCTCTCTTTTTTTACTGATGAATGTTGTATATTTTATGCTGTGTGCAGCTCTAGGACACTAATTTTCATCACCATATAGCATTACTTTGTATAAATGCACTGCACTGCATCCATTTCTCATCAGAGGACACTTGGGTGTTATCTGGGGAGCGGATTCTGCCGGGGCCTCCCCCGTGCCTCTTGCGTCCTCCTCGGGGGGCCCTTGCCAGCTTCTGTGTCTGCGCCAGAGGCTCCTCTCCTCAGCCCGCTGCAGAAAGCAGTGCTGCCAGTACCCAGCACAGCAGGCCAGGGCGCCCCAGGGAGTGGCTCTTGACCACCGGCTCTTGGGTGTCAGGGTATAAAGACCTCCGTTCCCTGGGATCCTTGCGGGTCCCATCGTCTCCCTGGGAGATAGTACCCAAGTTGCCCACCCAGCAGTTGGTTCGGTAGTGAGTTTTTTGTTGTTTGACTTTGCTCCCCTGTTTTACTTTCCCACACCCTTATCCATTTTCCTGTTACTCTTTCCTTTGAAATAAACTTAATTTTTGTCTTAGGATCTGCTTCTAAAACACACTTAGCCAAGTCATACTATATGCAGTTTTTTGTCATTGCAAATAACACTGTTGAGGACATCCTTGTATTCTGGCACATAGAACAGGTGTTTCTCTGGCATATATTCCCAAGTGGAGTGGCTGGATTACAGACCAGGTATATATTCAGTTTTATTAGATGATACTGGCTTGTTTCTTTCTGTCTTTTTTCTTTTTTTTTTTTTTGGTGGTGGTACTTGGGGGTTGAACCTAGGGCCTCACACGTACTTTGCCTGTGCTCTACCACTGGGCTGTTCTTCCAGCCCTCTTTTTATTTTTTATTGTAAGGCAGAGTCTCACTAAGTTATGTAGGCTGACCCTGGCCTCCAATTTGTGACCCCTCTTCCTCCACCTCCCAAATTGCTGGGATTACAGGCATTTGCCACCATGCCCAATCAACACTGGTTTGTTTTCCAAAGTGGTGGTACGAGCATTCATAGTGAAGAAATATTCCTCTGAGTTAATACCTTAACTCATTTACCTTTCGTATTGTGGTCAACACAAAGTAGTTTCTCATGGTTTTAATTTATACTCTTGGATACTCAATAAGATTGTATATGTTTGCATACATTGTTTAGTATATTTATTCTTCTTCTGCAAAACACTGTTCCTTTTCCCCTTCTGTGTCCTTGCCAGTATTCCTTGTTGAAAAAAAAAACCCCTAAAGTAGATGAATGAGAGAATAAGAGAATTCTCAAATGAGAGAATTCATTCCTTCACAATGAAGCATGACGTTACCTGTCAGTTTTGCTAGTCTGTCATTTTAACAGGAAATGTTTATATCCTTTCCATTCAATGCAGTTATCTATATGGCTGAGCTTAAGACCTATCTTTATTTTCCCTTACCCTCTTCTTCCTCCTTTTTTGTTCTTCTTCCCTCCTCTTCTTGTTGCAGTTAATATTTCTAACAGAGGAGAACAAATCCAGTACATTCATTTTAACGGTATTCTTTTTATCATGTAGACAAGTGGCCGATTCCTTTTCTACGGGAATTGCCATATGGATGGTGTTGTTGTTGTTGTTAGGTGCTGTCGAGTCGGTATCTGACTCATAGCGACCCTACATACAACAGATGAAACACTATAGTCCGTGCTTCTCTACTGTTCATAGAGTTTTCAATGGCAGATTGATTTTAGGGAGGGGGTTGCCAGGTCCGTCTCCCAAGCCTACAGCACCTGGTGTTCCCAGGCGGTGTCCCATCTAAGTACTAACCAGGCCTGACCCTGCTTAGCTTCCGAGATCTGACTGGCTCAGATGCCACAGGGCTGTAGCTGCAGGCATATGGATGGTTGTTGTTGTTGTTGTTAGGTGCCGTCGAGTCGGTATCCGACTGATAGCGACCCTCATAGGGTTTTCAATGGCTGTTTCAGGATTGCCTTGGGAGTGGATTGCCAGGCCCTTCTCCCATTTTTGCGGTGCTGGGAATTGAACTCGGGACCTCAGAGACTGCAGCGCAGCGCTCTACCCACTGAGCTAAATCCCAGCCCGATATGGATGGTAGATATCTGGAATAAAGTGTTTTTCGATGAGATGGTTTGGGCACCATTCAGACAGTGGAAAGCACATGAGCGTGAGTTTGCAATCGTGAGCTGCATTCAGTAAGTGACGCTGTTTGCTAAGAAGGAGGTTCTGGAAATGTCACATAACTGGACAGAGAGGTTAGGAAATCCCAAATACCTGCACAGGGGGCCTGCCTTGAAGACCAAGTGAGAGCAGTGATGAGAGATCTGTCCAGATGTTGGAGGAACATCTGGGGTAACAAGTCAGGGCCATGAGCACACTGTTGTCCTATCGAAAGTCCCATGCCGGGGACCCAGGCCCTGGTCCATGTCATGCATCGAACGATGAAGGGAGGCCGGAGGCTCAACTTTCCTACATGAATTTTCATGCAGGTTCAGCAAGCCTCATTTTGTTTTGTTTTTTTAAAAAGTAACTGAAATTACACGAGCAGGCTTTATCAGTCCGCCTAAATCTTGCTTTCAGCAGCTCTGTGCAGAAGGAATTTTCGTGTTTACAGAAGGGGGTTGTGCGAGGTCACCGCGATGGCGTTTGCTTTTCTTGTGGCCCTATCCGCAGCAGTTATATTCTGCTCCATAGGTTTTGCATGGGAACGTGTGATACACGAAGCTTTCTGGGTTCCAGTCTGGACTTCCCGAAGCCACATTTCACCCTGTGTGTAGAGAATGTGGCACATACTATTTCCTGTGGTTTTAATAATAGAATTATAAGCGAGGCATCGCATGAGTGTTAGGCACCGTTTGACTGCCTCACTGTAGAAAAGGAAATTGGCATAGAGAAGTTGAAGGATTCATTTCAGTCATACCAGCTGGGAGATTTCGGTTATTGTTAGGTACCCCCGAGTGCGGTCTGACTCATAATGACCAGATGTATGATAGTACAAAACACTATCCACCATTGTGCCATGCCTGGTACCATATCAGTGGTTCTCTGCTATTCATAGGGTTTTCAATGGCTCATGGTTCAGGAATGGGCTGCCAGGTGCTTCTCCCATTTTTTCCATGCTGGGGATCAAACTTAGGGCGTCAGAGTGTGCAGAGCAAACACTCTACCAACTGAGCTAAACCCCAGCCGAGGAAGTTTTAGTAGATGGTGTCAGATAGACATTCACCCACAAAATATGTTAGTAAACTTTCAGGCATGAGGATGTCAGGCTGTTGGAGGAGACTGTCTATTTCTCTAGTGAGACATTCTAGAAAGTGGTAGAAAGGGGATCAGGATCATCGATCCAAGCTCAGAACATTATATTGAGTTAGCTCCTATTGTGAAGGTCAAGTCTTAGACCTCTCTTTATATAATCCCTGACAGAGATTGCATTGAAGAAAGAGAAGGCACTTTAAACGAAATAAAAGTGGTAAATTTTATATTACCAACATTCTACCAGAACTTTTTAAAAAAGAAAATGGAAATAAAAACAAAAGAGGTGGCTATGGATTCACATCATTTTTTTCTAGTTCATTGGATGAGGAGGAAGTTAGGTGCTAATGGCTAGGGCTTTCCCTAGGGGAGCTCCCAGCTCCTAAGTACAGGGTCTCATGTTTTTTTATTTTCCTGGTACTGGGGAGTTGAACCCAGGGCCTCACACTTGGCTTCTTGGCAAGCTCTGTACCACTGTGCTGCACCCTTAGTCCATTTTTTTACTTTTTATTCTGAGACAAGATCTTGGTAAGTTACACAGTCTGCCTCTGGCTTTGAACCTGTGATCTTCCTGCCTCCATCTCCCGAGTTGCTGGGATTATAGGCGTGTGCCGCTGTGCCCGGCCCAGAATCTCTTTTGAAGGGAGGGCTGAGGGATCGACAGCACTGGGAAAATATAATCAATCAATCAATCAATCAATAAGTAAAGATTATTGAAGGGAAGACTGGAGGGATTGTCAGCCAATTTGTGAAAATAAAACTTGACTTGGGTACTGAGACTATCTAACCCTCTTTTTGTTTCTGCCACATCAGTTGAGGACTTCATTCTGTTCCCTGTGGCTCTGGTGCTACGCAGCACTTACTACTGTAGTGACCGGTACCTTGGTGACTCGGGATTCTGTATGAGGTTGAAGAGATAGTCTTTAGGCATCAAGGAATGTACTAGATATTGTATATACATCAGTACATTCATATATCACGGTTATGTGCTTTGGGTGATGTTATCTCTATTTTTTATACAAGAAAAATAAAATTCTGAGAGGTAAAAGATACTGTCCAGACAAACAGCCAGCAATGAAAAGTTAGAAATCAAACCAGGTCTGTTTTTGAAGTCTTTGATTTATTTTTTTTTTTTTGTGTGGTACTTGGAGGTTGAACTCAGGGGTTTTCACACATGCTTTGCAAGGGCTCTACCACTGGGCTGCTCGTCCCACCCCATTTTTCATTTTATTTCTTCATTTTGAATGAAGGTCTCACTAAGTTATGCGGGCTGCCTCTGGCCTCGAACCTGCGATCCTCCTGCCTCCACCTCCTGAGTCCCTGGGATGACAGGTGTGTGCTACTATGCCCAGCTAAATCTTTGGTCTTTTCACTGTAACATGGTTGCCTCAAATTTTTACCTAACCCAAGCTAAATGAGAACAAGAATTTAGTACCTCAGACTTGGTGTATAGTTTTGCAGGGGAAGTAAGGATAAGAAACAGTTTTTGTCTATCACTGAGTGTTTTTCATTTACTCATTAGATTTCTAATGTTGTTGTTGTTAGGTGCTGTCAAGTTGGTGTCTGACTCATAGCAACCCTATGTACAACATGCGAAACAGTATTGTTAGTGCATCTCTGC
>VMDO01022952.1:7515-32672 GCA_007922755.1 Pedetes capensis
TACTCGGGGTTGAACCCAGGGCCTTGGGCTTGCCTGCTTTGCAAGTGCTGGACCACTGAGCTGCACCCCCCACCCCAGCCCATTTTTTTTTTAACTTTTTGAGACAGGCTCTTGGTAAATTATGCAAACTGCCTCTGATCTCGAACATGTGATCCTCCTGCCTCTGCCTACTGAGTCGCTGGGATTACAGGCATGCATGACCACACCTGGCTTCAACCTTCTTTATGGATAGAAAAGTAAGGCTTATAGAAAAAAAGATAGCCCACACTAGAAAAAAAATGTGTCAGTGTTGAGGCAAAAACTGAATGCAACACAAGACACATCAGACTCTAGAAACTCCTAAAAGAAATGATAATTTTAATACTGTTGACCAGTATTGTCAAATTTCATGAGGAATATTGGTCAGTGGGGTCATTCAAGACCTCAAGCCCCAAATCCTCCTAGTATTTATGACATTTTAAGGTTTAATTATGTTGTTATATGAACTAAAGAACATTTCAAAAGTTACTAATATAATATTTGTGTAACAATTATCAAAAAATAAGACAATTCTCTTAAGGTACTTACAAAATTGTTTTACTCAGGTTTCAAAAAGTATGATAAAATCAAACTAAAATTAACATAACAAAAAATTCTCTTCTTGTTTTAAAATAGAGGTCCAAAAAATTACAAAATCAAGAATATTTATGAGATTAATCATAAAATATGGAAAATGACCACAGTAAGCTCTTCCTTGGGCTTGGAAAGGTACTACAGCACCACAACTATGGTCCCTGTCCCAAGTTGGGATGTACTGACACTACACAAAACAACATGTTTGTGTGATGATTAGAAATTTTTAAAAAACAGCAAAATTTAATTTCTAGGGTCTTTTTGACCTCACAATACTGGGTAAGACTTAAGGAGGACTGGTTCCAGGCTTCCACACTGTCTTATTGCTTACTCTTTCAAGAAGTCACTCTGTAAATAAATTCTCCCTAAATCATTCTATTGTGAGGGAGCTGTTTTCTATTATGACTCTATGGATACACTAGCTCCTGGCCATATAATAAATTTTCTGACCTGAGATTTTTTCAACCACATAAGAGAGGTATAAATAATATAACCTCACAAGTTTGAAATGAAAATCAAATGAGATAATGTATGTACATCACTTAACAATGTGACTAACATATAGTGAGATATCAATTATTGTTAATTATCACTAGTGTATGCAGTAAGCCCTATGCTTCCCCATAAGTAGAGGTGTGTGGAGAATTTTGATATCTAGAATGTTTAGTAAACATAATGTGTGAATCACAGTAGCTGGTAGCAAAAATTTTTCTGTCAGGCATTTATCAATTTTAATTATTAGAATACATAATATATTTAATTATTAGAATATATAAAATAACTTTAATGTATGCTAATATTCCACAATGACATTACACTTAAAGGGGATCTATTAAAATGCAAAATTCTCATTGATTTACCACTTTAGATCTGTCCTAGAAGAAGTGCAACCAGAGCGCTCCTTGGAAGCAAGGATGGCCAGACTGCATCTTACATATTTCGGACATGTAGCCAGGAGAGACCAATCCCTAGAGAAAGACATAATGCTTGGGAGAGTGGCAGGTCAATGAGAAAAAGGAAAACCCTCCACCAGATGGATTGACACAGTGTCTGCAACAATGGGCTGAAACATAAATAAGATCGTGTGCTGGCACAGAATTGGGAAGTGTTTTGATCTGCTGTGCATAGGGTTGCTGTGAGTCGGACTCGATGGCACCTAACAACAACAACAACATCATCTCATATCATGGGCTGGAGTTTAGCTGTGTATACAAGGGAGATTGGAATATGTTAATTAGAATGTCAAATAAACTTTCTTTTGTACTGTTTAGAGGTTTAATATGGACTGTGCATATATCTACTAAATCTTCTTCAGAATAATCAAATATCCATTTAAGAAAGTACTTTTTTCATAAAAAGTTGAAATGAATGAAGCAGACTTTATTTATATTCTGTTTCACCTGAAACTTTTAATGATGACAGAATGGGTAAATATTCCCTCATTTAAAAATGAACCTTCAAAATTAGGTCCAAAAGAATATGACTGTTCCCTTAAGGTGATCTCAAGATAGAACATGAGTTAGAAATAACTAGCAGATAGGGGAGAGTATCATGAAAATAATGTGATTGAATTAATTTAAGTTAAATCAGCATCTCTGGCAGACCCTGCTTACAGGATGCCCAAGGCTAAAACAACATTGAGTTTCTGCCATTTACATGCTAAGTTTCAGCAGGTAGTCATGAGAATGCTTATAGGGACCATAAAGAGTACATTGTTTAACTGCTTTCCTCATTTTCTTAAGCATTTATTCTTCCTTCATGACAAGTTAGGATATAATTAATAGGTCTAACAAATTCTTTTTGTTTTAGTTTTAATGTACTTTTATTCTTCCCATGACCTCATAAAGTAATTGCGTACATTTAAAATTTTAACTTAATTAATGAATTATCTTTTTTTTTTCATTTTGGTGGTACTGTTGGGTTTAGTCCAAGGCCTTGTACATGCTAAGCAAGTGTTCTACAACTGGACTCCACTCCTTTTTTTACTTTTTTGTCTTGAAATAGGGTCTTGCTGAATCATGCAGGCTGCCTTTGTCCTCTAACTTGTGAGCCTCCTGCCTCAGACTCCTGAGTTGTTGGGATTATAAGCATGTGTTACCATGCCTGGCAACATTTTCATTTTAATTCTTTCCTCTTAAGAAAAATATAAGAATGAGTTTTGGGCAAGCATCACTCACTAAAAATCAAGGGTAAGTTTATTCTAAAAATCCAAATGAAAGTCAAAGTCATTAAGATCCCAAGGACAATTAAATTTGACTTTAAAGAGAAAAGACAACAGGATTATTTTAAGTAATTGTCAAGGCAAAGCTAGACAAGTTCAGGGCTAAACCACACATAGTCAAACTTTGAAAGGTAATGCTCAGAGTTTCCATGACAATGTTGTTAAACTCAAATTGTACAAAATTCTTTTTATCCTTGCTGAATATGATTTTATAATTCAAAGGTGTAAATGTTTTTTGTGTGGAAATGTTGGGTGAGAAAAATGACACAGATACAGCATTTTCCATATGGCTTTATGTAGCAAGATGTTTTGTAATATGCCAGACAAACATAAATCTAGTGGGCTCTTATGGACATATGACCATGGTTTAAATACATATGGTTTTCATGCTCAGTAACATAATAAAACTACTCTATGTCTTTCATGAATCCATTTAAAAATATTTCATTTCTCTTATGTTGCCAGTCCTACTCTAGGTACTTTGGATTTAGTAACAAAAAACTACAGTCTCAAACTTCTGGAGCTTATAACCTATGGGAGATATATATGTCAACACATATAAGTAATACATGATGATTATGATGATTATTACAGGAAGGGAAATATAGAAGTTATGGCAACATAGCAGATGAAAGCTACACTGGAGAAATGAAGGATGAGGTGTTGCATGTAAAAAAGGATTGCCAAGGACCCATTCTACTGTGTAGAAGGAGCGATTAGGAAAGCTATCTGGTAAATATATCAAAACAATTATGACAGAATCAGCAAAATCAGCAAAAGCTATAATTGGGAAACTTCTCAAAAGTTAAGCAGGATTTGGGGTGAGATGAGATTGGAAAAGTAACTGGGGACATTTCTTTAATAGTAGAAATATCAGGCTAATGACTATAGACTTTAATCTATATGGTACAGTTACACCATGTCAGGGAGAATTTAAAATCACAAGAGAATTAAGGCACATCTTCCTAGAGTACCAGTTTTACTAGAAGATAAATAAAAATCAGTAACAGAAGTACTGTGCAACAAAATGTGATATTCACATGACCTATAAATGAAAAAAAAATGAGGTAAATGATAATGTTTCAACTCTGGTAGCAACTTCAGTGTCCAAATTTATTCACTACTATAATTATGGGATTTGAGGGACAGATACTCATTCATTTGCTGGCAGGGAGTCTTTGACTATTTTAACAAGGCAATGCCATGCTCATACTCCCTAGTGAGACTTCAGTTGATGAACATAAACAGATTCATCTCCTTGCAACATTTCTTGCAAAAAATTTAGATTTTTAAAAATATTTATTTTCTAACAAAGAATTACTTGCTTTTCATCTCATTCTAAGTATATACAAGATTTTCTCACTAAAATGACATACAAAAGAAGCCTATGTTTCAGAGGAAGTACTTGGCAAAATTCTTTGCACTCAGATGTCTGCCAGGGGATAACAGGCCACATCAACCATTCATTTTTTTATTCCTATAGGTGAACTGTGCAATTTGGGATGTGAGAAAATATTTGACTATCTGGTAAGTAAGGAATGCTGATATCAACTCCAAGAGAGGGAAAGAAAAATGATAGAGTGTATACACATATATATGATAAAATAATTTCAGAGAGATTCAGTTACAGATCCCTAAATCTGCCTTAACTTGAAGTACCACTTGGCCAAAAATAAAGAATTTTTAGCTTGATAAATTTGATACATGCAGTTACTTTCTGAATTCCCTCAAGTACCTAGGAGATGACAAGCAGGAAGTACAAGATCAATCTGTGACAGTCAACCTCTCCAGACAACTAGGTAATGCCAAAAAATACAGGAGTACATCTTTCAACCTGCTCTACTAGAAATGAAAATGCCAAATAAACATTCAATGGTTTGGGTTGAGAGGAAATTGAGCTGAAAAATAATGTGGTCAGTACCCTTTAAAAGGACTTCATGTATATTCAAATACAGATTTGTTTTAATCACCATAATAACGATTTATCCTTAATTTATTATAATATTAAAATAAATGGGCATTGAATGAAGAAAATGAAATTTTCTCAACCAACATATTTTTCAAGGTAATACCAATAAATATATTTTTAATTTATAATTTAATTTATAATACAAATATAATTTAAATAAATCTCAACTTTAATATTTTGAGAGTATATTATTTTGCTCACATTTAAAAGAAATATTATTTTAATTAAATAAAGTTACATTAATGGCTATAAAGAATTTATTAGTTTTCTGTGATAATGATCTGTACATGTCAACCTGACTGGATTCAGAGATATACTTAGATAGCTAGAAGAGAATGGCATGTGACTGGGTGGTACTGAATGGGGATGATCTGCTCTCAGTGTGGCAGGTATTATCCAATTGACTTGGGGCCTAGATGGAACAATAGCAGAAGAATGCTGAATTTGCTCTTTCTTTCTGTCTGCCTTCACCCTTGATCTAGAGCCACAAAGGCCTTTTCTGTACTTGAAGACAATTCCAGTCCTCCAGCCTTTATACTCCTGGACTTGTAAGAGCAGTCCCCTGGGTTCTGAGGATTTTGACCTCTAATTGAGAATTACATTAGTTTCTCTGCTTTTAGACCTTTGGACTTTGACAGCATCATACCAGATTCCCTATATGTCCAGATGGCAGCCAGCCTTTCGTTAATAATCCTCAGCCTCAGTAATGGTTCTATCCAATTGTCCTAATAAATTGCCTCTTATGTAGCCATCCCTCTCTCCCTCCCTCTCTCTCTTCCCACCTCTTCCTTCAATCCATCCATCGATCCTATTTGTTCTGTCTCTTTGGAGAAAACTAATAGAGTCTATAATAGTATAAATTTTGCTATAATCACTAATAGTGTCTTCTTACCTATCCCTCTAACCTAAAAGTGAAAATTCTCTCAAATCAGCACTACCATCTCCCTATTATTATTCAAACCATTGCCTATTCGGAATCTGACAAATGAAACATGGTAGAAATGAACAAAAACTCATAAATATACACCTTAGAATCACACAATTCCTGATCCATGGCCCATTTAAATACAAATAGATACCATAACTATCTCTTGGTCTATTTTTTCAATTGCTACTAGTGTTCTATCACTTTTATTAACATTTCCTCAAGATTTTAGATTAATGATGATTAATCTGTCTTCAGTCACTGTTCTACATTTTCATATTTTCCATATCTAAGTATATAAATGCTGCAGCTGTAGCCCTGTGGAATTGGATCCCGTCAGATCTCAGAAGCTAAGCAGGGTCGGGCCTGGTTAGTACTTGGATGGGAGACCTCCTGGGAATCCAGGTGCTGTAGGCTTGGGAGATGGACCTGGCAACCCCCTCCCAAAAATCAATCTGCCATTGAAAACCCTATAAACAGCAGAGAAGCACTGACAATAGTGTTTCCCCTGTTGTACAGAGGGTCGCTATGAGTCGGATACCAACTTGAAGGCACCTAACAAGTATATAAATATGAAGATAAAAAATATACCTACCTACATTTTAAAAATATTATCCATATGGCCCTATTGATATTGTTGAAATGAAATGAAGATTTTAAGCAAACTTGCTTGTGTTTTATCTGAAAGAAACAATATACCAATGGTTCCCAAAATCTAGTTGTACCACTCGTGATCAGCCAGGATGTTTTTCTAAGTATGAATGTTGAAGTTCAAAACATATTAACATCCTATAAACAGAGTTTACTCTGATAAAAGTTTAAAGGAGTATGTGGTACTTTAATAATTTAATAATTTCATCTTTTAAGAACTAGATATTTTTATAATGTAGGCAATTAAGCACATCAAAATATATCATTAAAACTCATTAAAAATATTTTTTCCAACTAAAGCAACTTTTTTGTGACCAGGAGTAGCATTAGTGGATATTGAAAAGCAAAAAGAAGATATTAGAAGAACAATGACAGACATATTCTATGAACAACTCTTCCTTTAACTTCTTTAAGGAAATCAAGAGGAGATGCTAGTTCACAGGTAAATTGATATCTTCTTCATATTCCTGACATTAAGGCTTCAAATCCCTTCTCTATTTTCTATAGGTTCCCCCTCAACTATTTTAATTATAGGGCACAACATCAAAAGTATTGATTCACATGGTTGCTACCCATGGTAAATTAGTAATACTCAAAAGCAGTGGGGAAATTTGTTAAACATGTACATTTTTAGGGGTCTACTTCCACAGTCTGATATAATAGGTTTGGGGTATGCACAGGATCTGCAATTTTAATAAGCATTCTAGATGATTTGTCACAAATCATCCTTGGACTACCACTTAAAAATAGCCTACAAGGCAGGACTATGTCATAATAATTATTATTTTAAGTTATAAATGCTTAATAAATCCTAATGTTTGGAAACAGGGTCTCACTACGTAGCCCAGGCTGAGCTGGAATTTGCTACATAACCCAGGCTTGCCTTGAACTCAGGATCTTCCTGTCTCAGCCTTCTGAGTGGTGAGGTTACAGGTATGTATCATCACTCCCAGCCATAAATGCTAAATTTTAAACAAAGTTCAAAATTTAAATTTAGACAGCTTGGTTCAAATTTAAGATGTAATCAATGATAAAAAATATATAGTTTCATAATGTGAAATATCATCTTTTATCATCAGTGTTTCTCCACTGGGGCCAAATTCCTCCTCTAACCCAGCCCATCTGGAATTGCCTGGAAAAACTTTCGGTTGTTACAACTGGAAAAGCTTGCTAGTAGTACCTAGTGGGTTGAACCCAGTGATGCTGCTGAACCCTCTATAAAACACAAGATAGCCCCAACAACATAGAGTTATCCAATCTAAAATATTAGTATCACCAAGTTAGAGAAGCCCTGCTTTATCACTGTCCCACCTTACACTCCTGTTCCCACTAAAAACATCTTCAACTTCCCAACAGCATACTGTCAGTACACACAGGGAATAGGATATATTTTGCCAACAGTCAAGTATTTTGTTAACCTCGTTTCTTTTTTTGCTCCACATATATGCATCCTCTCATTGATCTAGCACCACTCATCAAATCAAACTTGGCTTCTGAGTTAGTGAAGTCTTTTGAAACCTGTAGCAGTGAAAAACCTGAGAACCAAGTTACATTATTTTCCAGAGTCAGGTATTTTGCAACACATATAAAAGCTAAGCCTAGACAGCTTGGGCAAGAATGTGTACATTAAATAAGAGATTTGAAACAGATAAAAGAATGTTCAAAGTATCTTATCTTTATAGATTAGATAAAGGTTGTGAGAGCTGAGATAAAGAGTTCCTGACAGGGAGTCTGCTTTCATTCTAACCTAGAATGATGAAAACTCCAAATAGTCTTGGGGTGATCCAAGAATAGAATAATATTATGTTTCTTTCTCTGGGAAAAATCCAAGGAGGAAACAGATTTCAAAATGAATTTCTTCATACCTGCATGGCATGATATTTGTTATAGCATAACAATACTATAAATGATGGTGTTTTGGTTGGGTGCCCTCAAGTTGGATTCAACTCATATCCACCCTATGTACAAGAGAACAAAACACCACCCAAGACTATGACATAAACATGATCTGTTTGATCTCATTTGTTGCAGACACTATGTTTCTTCACATTCTGTGTCATGCTATACCAGCAACAGAAGGTCCCAAGGGCTTTACTCCATTCCAGTCACTAAGTTTGACTCTATTTTGAGGAAGCAACACTTCCCCAGGGGTTTCTTGAATCTCAGCCTAGGGGGCTCATTTTCCTGCACCACATCTGATAGTTCTTCTCTGCTATTCATAGCATTTTCAATGGCTAATTGGGTGGGCTGGGATTTATCTCAGTTGGTAGAGCGCTGCTCTGAAGTCTCTGAGGTCCTGAGTTCAATTTCCAGCACCACAAAAGTGGGAAAAGGATGTGGCAATCCACTCCCAAGGCAATCCCAAAACAATCAGCTATGGAAAACCCTGTGAAGGCCGCTATGAGTCAGACACGACTTGTCAGCACCTAAAAAAGAAATAATTGTTTGAGTAGTGGGCTGCCAGATCCTTCTCCCTAGACTGTCTTCAGCTGAAACCTGTTCAACATGGGTGGCCCTGCTGCTGTCTGAAATACCCATGTCATAGCTTTCAGCATCACAGCAACATGCAATCCCCCACAGCATGACAAGGTGACAGACATATGGGAGTAAAAGATGGTAGGGTACATATAAAGAAAGAGCGTTCAAGAGCAAAGAGCATCTATAACCACAGAGACACCCTAAATTTCTTGGGTGATCAAAACAGGTGCAGAGATTTCTAACAGAAGGGCAGATATACTGGCCCCATTGAAAAACTGATATTATGTTAAGGCCCCACCATTCCCCGTCTTTCTTACTACTAATAACTCCCATAATCTATGGACAACTCTGGAGACAAGAGAGGAGGATAAAATTCTCAAAATGGCTGAATGGAAACTTTAAATGTCTGCAGGGAGAAAACAACCAGCCAAATAAAAAAAATGTATTTTCATAATTTACCTGGAAGGGACTAGATAACAATTTATGCTATATAAAAAGAAGGCAATCTGAACTAGAGATTGTTATTTATGGAAACTTACATTTTAGCATAATTGAGCTTGTTACTTTAGCAAATTTTACTATAGACAGAGACTTGAAGATGTACAATCTTGATGTTATTACATTGTTTCCATTGCTCTTAAAATTATGTAAACTATACACCTTTTAAAACTTCTCTCACTTCTGGCTTGACTCTATCAAAACTAAAATTCACATCTAGTCAATAGCATTTACTGTGAATCACATGTTATTGTTTGTTGTTGTTAGCTCTGTCAAGGTCAGGTCTGACTCATAGTGACCCTATGTACAACACGCAAAAAACACTCTCTGACATTGTACCATGCCTGACACTATGTCTGTGTTTCTCTGAAATTCTTATGGCTTTTGATGGCTGATTATTTTGGAATATTTTTGCGAGTGGGCTCTCAGGTCCTTCTCCCATTTTTGCGGTGCTAGGGAGCAAACCCAAGGCCTCAGAGGGTGAAGAGCATCACTCTAACAACTGAGCTAAGCCCCAGCCCCATGAATCACATAGTGATCTGAATATACAGATATCTGAGTTGTGTTCTTCTTATATGTAAAGAAAGGATAATTTCAAACACAATTACATTTTAGTAGAAATGGATATACAAAAAAGATTAGCTATAAGAATGTCTCAATATATTTTGACATACATGTCATGTGAGTCATGGCATATATGAGTCTGATGAAATAAACCACTGTGTGAGAAGAGGTAGACTGTTAAAAATATTTTTAAGGAAAGCAAATAAGAAAAGTACATTTATTTAGGGGATGTGGAGAAGAATAAGAAAACATAGCTAAAGAAATTATTTGGTTTAAAAGTGTGCACTTATATTGATTTTTTCTCTCACAGAAAAAAATACTATCATAGCATTGAACTTATTACAGATTAGAGGGCAGTCATGATTTGATTTTGTGAAGCACTCTGAGATTAACCTGGCCCTTTCAGCCTATCTCAGACTCAAAGTCCTAAGGGTGGTAAGCTGTCATTTTGGTGTCTCATTTTAAAGTTTTTATAGATCTCAGCAAGGCAATGTCTGAAGGAAGTAATTATTAGTAAAAGCTGCTGAAGTACAGGTATTTCAAGAAGAAATATAACTCCGCTTTATGAATTGATCTCCTATCATCCCGATAATCTTTTCTCACAGTCTCAGATATTGAGTAAACATTAAACAGTTCACAAACATTGGGAAGTATGGAAAAAATCATGAATGCTGAAATAAAATTTCTGGCTCTAGTATTCTATAGCTATGTAATATTGGTAAATTATTTTACCACTCTGTTGTTCCTAAAGTGTAAAGTGGGAGTAGTGATATTTTATATAGTTCTTGTGAAAATGAATGAAGTCTTCATCTTGGTATCAGACATAAAATAAATGATAATTTGTTTAAATGAATGTATTAAAAGAATAAATTATACTAAAATTTGCTTAGCATTTGGTATATAATAGGATTGAACAAAGGTTAATGAAATAAGCAAATGAATAAATGAATAAAGTAAGCAGACTTGGAAAAGAATCTCTAAAGTTGTGTCATAAAGTTCTATCTTTGTGCACTTTTTGCTATTGCCTTCATTGTGTCCAGAAGAGAAGCCATTCCCATGTAAGGGATTTTCACATCATTTTTGTTACCTTATTTATAGCTTTAACCTGATCATGTTTACTGGGCACATCTTAGACTCTGAGCACAACTGTTTTATAATCTCTTTCAACTGAGGATCCAAAATATTTAACTAATTATTATTTACTATTTTCTATGTAACTCTTAAATATGGCACTGACTACTATTAAAATTAAGGAAATATGCGGTTCAAATAAATATTTTTTCAAGTTTTATAAGTTTTACTATGTTTACAAGGTTACTCCCAGTTTACAAGTACTCTACATAATTAAGTCTTATTGCATACATAAGAAAAAAGAAAAGCATTTTATTAAAAATGTAAGAGGTGTGCACACAGGTCACACACATCACTTAATATTATTTTTAAGGCACATCTTAGTACCTTACTAAATATACAAAATTTGCCATTTGTGAAAAAGTTACAGCATGTTTAAGCATGCGGTAATTGTGGAGAATATATTATTCTTTACTATCATGAAAAAATAAGTTTATAAGAGAATTGAAGAACAGAAAACATTGTATCAGAGTCATTCTATGACATATGTGAAAACAAATGAAATACATTAATCACAGCATGCATTACATTACTATAAAAATCCAAGTTCCTTTATTTTAAAATTTCCTACGGTACACATAAGCTATTTGTTGTTTGTTTATTTACGCATTTATAGTAATGGGCATTGAACCCTGGGTCTTGCACATGCTAGGTTCCAACTTTGAGATGGACTTCCAACAAAGACTAGGGAACATGACAAACACTTGGGAGTTAGAGATAATTATCTCTGTATGCGCTGTTTTTGTTGTTGTTAGGTGCCATCAAGTTGAGGTCAACTCATTCCAACCCTATGTACAACAGATCGAAACACTTCATGATTCTGTGACAGGCACATGATCTTACTTATGTTTAAGCTCATTGTTGCAGACACTGTGTCCATCCATCTGGGGGAAGGTTTTCCATTTTTGCATTGACCTGCCACGTCCCTAAACATGATGTCTTTCTTCCAGGACCGGTCTCTCCTGACTACATGTCCAAAATGCGTTAAGATGCAGTCTAGCCATCCTTGCTTCCAGGGAGTGCTCTGGTTATACTTCTTCTAGGACAGATATGTTGGTTCTTTTGGCAGTCCATGGTATATGCAATAATCATCTCCAGCACCATAATTCAAAAGCATCAATTGTTCTCTTGTCTCCCTTGTTCAATGTCCAGCTTTCACAACCATATGATGTGACTGAAAATATGGCATGAGTCAGATGCACCTTCATCTTCAATGTGACATCTTTACTTTTCAATACTCTAATGAGCTCTTTTGCCGCAGATTTTCCCAAAGCAACGCATCTTTTGGTTTCTTGACTGCTGCTTCCACAGGCGTTGATTGTAGAGCCAAGTAAAGCAAAATTATGGACAACTTCTATCTTTCCTCTATTTATTGTGAAGTTGGATCCTGACCCAGTTGTAAGGATTTTTGTTTTGTTGATAAAATCCACAATCCATACTAAAGGCTATGTTCTTTGATCCACATCAGTAAATGTTTTAAATCCTCTTCACTTTCAGTAAGTACAATTGTGTCATGTGCATAACGCAGGTTGTTAATGAGTTTTCCTCCAAGCCTGATGCCACATTCTTCCTCATAAAGTCCAGCTTCTTGGATTATTGCTCAGCATATAAATTGAAGAGATATGGTGAAAGTATATACCCTGACACATACCTTTCACATCTTTAAACCAGGCAGGATTTCCTTATTCTATTTGAACAACTGCCCACTGGTTCATGTACAGATTCCTCATGAGTGCAATTACGTGTTCTGGTATTCTCGTTTTTCTAAGCGTTATCCATAATCTGTTATGATCCACAGAGTCAAATGCCTTCGCCTAGTCAATAAAACACAAATAGGTGTCTTTCTGATATCCGCTGATTTCAGCTAGTATTCACCTAACATCAGCAATGATGTCCCTGGTTCCCCACCCTCTTCTGAATCTGGCTAGATTTTCTGGCATTCCCCTGTCTATATACTGCTGCATTTGCTTTTGAGTGATCTTTAGTAACATTTTGCTTGTGTGTGATATTAATGATATTGTTCAAGAGTTTCCACATTCAATTGGATCCCCTTTTTTGGAAATAGGCACACATATGGATCTCTTCCAGTCAGCTGGCCAGGTAGCTGTTTTCCAAATCTGTTGGAATGAATATGTTAGCACGTTTAGTGCTGCATCTGTTTGTTGAAACATTTCTATTGGGATTCCATCAATTCCTGGAGCCTTGTGTTTCACCAATTCTTTCAAGGCAGCTTCCACTTGATCCTTTAATACCATTGGCTCCTCTTCATATGCAACTTCTTGAAATGGTTGGTCGTCTATCAATTCCTTTTTGTATAATGACTCTGTGTATTGCTTCCATCTTGTTTTGATGCTTCCTGCATTGTTTAATATTTTCCCTGTGGAATCTTTCACTATTGCCACTCGAGGCTTGAATTTTTTTCTTCACTTCCTTAAGGTTGAGAAAACACAGGGCATGTTCTTCCTTTTAGGTCTTCTGTCTGGAGTTCTTTGCGCATGCTATTATCATATTTGTTTTTGTCTTCTTGAGCTGCCTTTTGAAATATTTTGTTTAGTTCCTTAACTTCATCATATCTTCCTCTTACTTTAGCTCCTCTATGTTCCAGGGCAAGTTCTAGAGTCTCTTTTGACATGTAATTTGGTCTTTTCTTTTTTTCCTGTGTTTTTAATAACAATTCACTTTCTTCATAAATGATATCTTTGATGTCATGCCACAACTTCGTCTGGTCTTCTATCATTTGTGTCTAATACATTAAACCTGTGAGATGGTCTCTGAACTGATGTGGGATATACTCAAGGTCATACCTTGGCTCTCATACTCTTGTTCTCATTTTCTTCAGTTTCAGTTTGAACTTGCATATGAGAAGTTGATGGTATGATCCACAATCAGCACCTGTTCTTGTTCTGACATTTGGTATGGAGATTTTTCATCATTTTTTTCCACAATTGTAATCAGTTTGGTTCCTGTACCTTCCATCTGGTGAAGTCCATGTGTGTAAGTCACTGTTTATCTTGGCAAAAAAATGTATTTGCAATGAAAAGTTCATTGGTCTGACAAAATTCTATCATGCAATCTCCAGCACTGTTTGTCACCAAGACCATATTTTTCAAATACTGAAACTTCTTTGTTTCCAACTTTTGCATTCTAGTCATCAGTAATTATCAGTACCTCCTGATTGCATGTTTGATCTGTTTCAGATTGCAGAAGCTGGTAGAAATCTTCTCTGTCTTCATTTGTGTTAGTAGTGGTTGCATAAATTTGAATAATAGTCATATTAACTGGCCTTCCTTGTAGGTGTATGGATATCTTTCTATCACTGACAGCATTTTTCAGGACAGATCTTGAGATGTCTTTTCTTGATGATGAATGCCACCCCATTTCTCTTTAGTTTGTCACTTCCAGCATAGTAGTCCATATGATTATCTGACTCCAAATGGCCCATGCCAGTCCATTTTAGCTCACTAATACCATAATGCCAATATTTATGTGCTTTATTTCTTTTTGAATGATTTCTGATTTCCCTAGATTCATATTACGTATATTCCACGTTCCAATTATTAATGGATGTTTCTCCTCATTTTGAGTCATGTCACATCAGCAAATGGAGGCTCTTGGGGCTTTACTCCATTTTTGTCACCAAGGTAGAGTCTACTTTGAGGAGACAACTCTTCCCCAGTAGTCTTCAGAGTGCCTTCCCACCCAGGGGACTCATTTTCCAGCACTATATCTGACAGTGTTTTTCTATTCATAGTGTTTTCAATGACCTGTTGTTTCAGGAGTGGTTCTCCAGGTCCTCCTCCCTAGTCTGTCTTAGTCTGGAAGGTCAGCTGAAACCTGTCCACTATGGGTGACCCTGCTGGTATCTGAGATACTGGTGTCATATTTTTCAGCCTCATCACAACATGAAGTCCCCACAGTGTGGCAAACTGACAGACATGTGGGAGCTATGTGCACTACTCCAATAAAATTCTACTGAAAATTATTGCTATACTTATCTATATTATCCATACATATTTAAATCAAAAATTTCCCCCAGTGTATGAATTAGTGTATGAAGCCATGACGGTTCATCTTGATTGTCACCTTGACTGAATATGCCTAAGAGATTAGTAAAGCATATGTTTAAGTGTGTCTGTGAGAGTACTTTCAGAGAGGATTAACTAAGGGTGAGAGACCCACTGTCAGTACAGGTGGAACCATTCAATAGGTTGGGGGCCTAAATGGACCTAAGAGAGGAAAAAGTAAGAAGGCTACTAGCATAGGTATTCTTTCTAGGCTTTTTGGCTGCCATGATATGAATGGCTTTGCTTTTTCATGCTCTCCATGGTATAGTGGATTGAAATCTTTGTAACATAAGCCAAAGTAAATTTTTCCTGCCTTAAGTTATTTTCTCATGTATTGTCACAGAAATGACAGTGTGACTAACACAGAAACCATGCAGTACTCTTCTTAGAACTAGAATTGGTACCATGTAAGAAGGTTATTACCAGATTTAACTCTTGTCCATAGAAGGACCTGATTTTTGAATTTAGAAAGTCATCTCCTATTTTAAGCAACCAAAAAGGCTCAGCCAATAAAGAACAGAGGCACCAAGAATCTAGTGAGAAAGTTGACAAATTGCCTCAAGAACTAGTCTTAAGTTTTCCTTTATTTGAAAGAGTAGCATGACCAAAGTTGAGTTTCATTATGTCAACCCTTAAACATACCTAACATTTAGATTTTTGAGGAATTTTGGTGGTTATCCATAAAACCTACTATATCCTCTCTTCCTGTGCTCATCCATCTATTCGTTATAGGAAGAAACCTATGGTTCTCCTTCAGTATTTAAGATTCATGGGGATAAGGCCTATCACAAATGAATATTTAGTAGCTTATGAAAATCATTTGATACATCTCTCCTTTTCCCTAAATACTATCAAAATGAGAATGATATTTTTCTCAAGTTTATGTTCAAAATCATACTTCTTCAAAAACTATGTGATAATGCACATTTCATATGGTAGTGGTTATAAAACTGATACAAAAGTTGATGTGAAGTAAATGGAAAGTATCTGGTATTTACTGTCATTGTTTATTGTGGTTATTACTTTAAAAATTCTTAGTTTACATACACAGTACAAAATGAAAACATTTAATGACTTATTCATTGCAATGATACTAAATAAGGAAGGTCAAGACCAAAAGCCAAATATCCTAGTTCTCAATCCAATGCTCCTTCTAAAACTCAATACATCTTCTCTATGACAGATGTAGAAATAAGTATATCTACACCTAAATATTAAAAAAAAAACTCTAGTGATGTTATTATGGAAGAAACTAATTTATTTTTATACAGTCTGAAGCTATTAAAGGTCTGCAATTATGGTAGTCTATATGTTTTAAATAATAATGCCTAAAAGCAATAATATTAACAAGTAATATTACTTACAATAACCAGAATATTAGATGACTTGTACTGAAGGACATTGAGAAAGTAGAGAATCTAGTGGTTCAGGTATGGGAGAATATCTAATTTTTAATCTTAAAAAAATTTTTTTTGCAATAAGTATTGGGGGGTTGAACTTAGAGCCTATGATATTTTGAGCTTCACCCATATCCTCTTTTTAATTTTTTTTAAGACAAGGTCTTGCTAGTCTGTGCAGGCTGCCTCTGGCCTAGGACAAGCAATCCTCCTTTCTCAGTTGTCTCAGTCTCCCAAGTTGCTGGGATTATAGGCATTCATATCCTCTTCCTTGAAATTCGGTTAAGTCAGGTAGTCTCCCCACCATCACTTTGTCCAATTTGAATTGTTATCTCAATTGGCCGATAGAAGAAAGGAAAGTGACAGAAAAACTTGGAAGAGAAATAGTCAAGTAATATTAATTAATTATTTTATTTATTTTTCTTATAGGTGTCTTAAGTGGATCATTCCAAATGGATAAAAGACTCTTAAACCTAAGAGTTAAAACTCTAAAGACACTAGATGAATAGATTCATGGCATTGGCTTCAGCAAGGATTTCTTGGATAGGATTCTAAAAGCAAAGGCAATGAAAACAAAAATAAACAAAAGTGATAGCATCAAACTATAAGGCTTCTTCACAGAAAAAGAAACAACCAACAGAGGGAAAAGACAACACAGAGATTGGAAGAAATTATTTGGAAGCCATATATATGACAAGGGGCCAATATTCAAAAGTACATAATGAACCTAAAAAGTCAATAGCAAGAAAACAAACAACCTAATGCAAAAATAAGCAAATGAGTAGAAAAGATATTTATCAAAAGAAGAGATATGAATGGCCAATAGATAAAAGAAATGCACATTCAAACTACAATGAGATATTGCCCCATGACTTTCAAAATGGCTATTATCAAAAAGACTAAAGATAATAAGGACTGGTAAGGCAGTAGAGAAAAGGGAACACTTGTACACAGTTGGCTGGAATTTAAATTTGTATAGCCATTTTGGAAAGTATTACTGAGGTTATGCAAAAGCCTACAAAAGGAATTATCATGTGACCCAGCAATCCTGCTTGTGAGTATATATTCAAAGGGATTGAAATCACTGTTGAAAAGACATATGCACTCCCACATTCCTTTAAGCATTATTTGTAAGAGGCAAAATATAGAAGCAAGAGAAGCAAACTAAGTGCCCATCACTAAATGAACAAATAAAATGTGATATCACATTTTATTTATTTTATGTGCTCAAAATTAAAAGAAAACAGTACAGTTCTGAAGACCCTCTGTGCACAAAATTCGCCATCCTAGTGATTTCAGAGGCCAATTTGGCTGGCATGGCTGATCTGGCAGACAAGTTTCCCTCCTTCATATCTACATGAGGGATTCCTTCTTGAGCCAGCATGCATGCAGCTTCCAACTATAAACCAGTTATTTGTAACTTATGGTAATTAACTTCCTGGTTCATCTCACAAGAGGCTATGTGTCTATATATCTATATGTCTATATCTATATCTGTATGCTGGGATTTAGCTCAATTGGTAGAGCACCACTCTGCAGTCTCTGAGGTCCGGAGTTTGATTCCCAGCACCACAAAAACGGGAAAAGGATGTGGCAACCCACTCCTGAGGCAATCCTGAAACAATCAGCCATTGAAAACCCTATAAGGGTCATGATGAATCTGACAAGACTCGACGGCACCTAACAACAACAATGTATCTATATCTATACCTATATCTATCTATCTATCTATCCATCTATCTATCTATCTATCTATCCATCCCTGCAGCCATAGCCCCGTGGCATCTGATCTGGTCAGATCTCAGAAGCTAAGCAGGGTTGGGCCTAGTTAGTACTTAGATGGGAGACCTCCTGGGAACACCAGGTGCTGTAGGCTTGGGGGACAGACCTGGCCACCCACTCCCAAAAATCAATCTTCCATTGAAAACCCCATGAACAGCAGACAAGCACTGACAATAGCATTTCTCCTGTTGTATGCAGGGTAGCTATGAGTTGGATACCGACTTGGTGGCACCTAACAACAACAAAATATTGGAGATATCTGTGTATTTATACTCAGAATAAGACAAAGTGTATGAAAACATGAAGTTGAAAGTCGATGGTCATGAGGGTGTACTCTTAAGATATTGACTTGCTAATTTCCAAAGTATTTTCCTATTGTCCCATCTCTAGACTACATACCTCCCAGATCTATCTGGAAAGCAGACGTGAAATTAGTATTTTCAGGACTAGAGTCTAATGATATTATGGCCACATGTGAGATGAATCAGGAAGTTAATTACCATAAGTTCCAAACAACTGGTTCACAGTTGGAAGCTACATGCATGTTGGCTCAAGAAGGAATCCCTCATGTAGATATGAGGGAGGGAAAGTTGACTGCCAGGCCAACCAGGCCAGCCAAATTGGCCTCTGAAATCACTGGGGTTGCAAATGTTGCATACAGAGGGTCTTCAAATCTGTATTGTTTTCCTTTAATTTTGAACACGCAAAACTCAGGCAATGAGATCATGAGAAGCAGTAGAAAAATAGGAACTTACACGTTGTGTCTGCTGTGTTATGGAGTCATATGCACTGAAATGATGTCACAAATATATGGAGCACCATCAAAGTGTCATGTCACAACAGTTGTATGATACAGAATTAATTCAAATATAGATCTTTTGGCAAGTATTCAACTATGTTGTTGTTGTTAGGTTCTGTTGAGTTGGTGTCCAACTTGTAGTGACCCTATGTGCAACAGGCAGATGCTATTGTCAGTGTTTCTCTGCTATCCATAGGATTTTCAATAGCTGATCGGTTTTTGGGGAGTGGGTTGCTGGGTCCTTCTCCCAGGCCTACAGCATCTTGTGTTTGCAGGCTGTCTCCCATCCAAGTACTTACCAGGCCCAACCTTGCTTAGCTTCTGAGATTTGATGGGATAGGATGCTACAATGGTATGGCTGTATATACTCAACTATGGATATTATATATAACAGTCCCCTATACTAGGTATAATGTAGTTCTCTTGCCAAGATAGTGAAAGTAATCAAGAATAAACATACACAAACACAAGCAGTTTTCATAGAGGTAAGTTCACACTTTAGTATCAATATTTGGATCATTTATGACAGATCTTAAATGGCTCCTGTCCAAGGCAACATGCATTTTGAGCCAATGATATCTGTTAAGCTATCTCAGAAAAACAACACATAAGCTATTATTATAACTCCAAATTTACAAGCATATTTTTTACATACTTATGATATTAGGTTAGAATTCTGAATTTAGAGGTTTCTCTTACCATCTACAGAGCTGAAGAAGTATAATGAGCTTTATTTCTAGTCCTGGGAACCCTGTTATTTTTGTCCTGGGTAACACTTGAAAAATGCCATGCCAAAATCATTGTTGTTTTGGAAGAAACATTTATAACTGGAAAAAAATCAAAGTCAACACCTTGAACACAGCCCAGAATCTGACTGGTAACTGATTTGGATGTAATTCCCAGGTGTTACATGCTCCATGCTTTTGGCCCTTCCATCTGTTCTGCATCATTCTGATTTTGAACAGCTAGTACTTCAGTCATTTCATGCTAATCCAATATTCTAAACTGGACATGGGGATCATAGAACCAAATTATCTCTTAAATGAACAAGACCAATATGTCCAGGGAATATATGAGTATGTGTTTACATGTGCAAATTACTGGGTCAGAACATGTCTTTGTTTTTGTTTAGTTTTTTACAACTTAAAAATTGATCCATTTTATAAGCAATATTTGAGACATGCTCTCACAGTATCTTGCACTGGGATATAATTTACAGGAAATATATTATATATCGAATCAATAGTAATATACACTATCTTTGCATGTACCCAGACTTAATTTCAAGGTTTAAACATCAAGTTTCATGGCATAAGTATAAGATACCATTGTCCCTTTGAGGACTGGGCTTTTTAGCATGAGATAAAAAGGTGGGTAAAAAAAACACATAGATATATTCATACCTATATAACCTATACAAAATACAATGTCATTGCTGATGTAGGTCATAAAAGGGTCATGATAGTTCAAAGAAAAAAAAAAAAGGATACCACATAAGGCTGGATAATGTAAGATGCAGATAGAATTCAGGTTAATGGTAACATTTAATATGGACTTGAATGAGGAATGTTAATTTTAAAGAGGTGATCATTTTAGTTGGCTGGTATGTTGCTGTGCCAGAAAACCTAAGTGAAATAAACTTATGGGAGAAAATTTTTTTGGAACCTCACAGTTAGAGGATTTCATCCATAGAGGCAGGATAGGCATTTGGTCTGGTGGAAATGCAGGCATGGTGGGGCCCATGGTACATAACCTCACATCTTGGTAATCAGGAAGCAAAGAGCAAAGAAAGTGACTAGAACTGGGGCTCCAGCTAAAAACATAAAAAAGCCCACACCAGTGACCTACTTCTGCAAAGCCACATACTGCCTCTCAGAGTTCTATAACCTCCCAGGACAGTGCCATCTGCTGGGGACCAAATATTCAGATATGTGACATTTTAGATTTAAACCATGGCAGTATGAAAATGACAATCTACTCTGTGAGGAAAGACACAAATACACATGGAAACTCACAAATATTAACCTACAAGGCACTGGAGGAGTTTGGGTGTAATTCATTTTAAATAGAGGAAGTATCAGGGTCATTCCAGGGGCACAAAGATATTACCTCAGTTTGAAGATTAAGTTACTAAACACCAAAGTAAGAAAACCTTACTTAAAAGTATATGCAATGGGAAATCACTGAAAGTTGTAGGACAGTAGAATGACACTATTATACCTGGTCTTGGGAAAGACAGATTTAGTTCGAGGGGATATAGTTAATAGGAGTTGGAGATAATATAGGAAATTATGTATGTGGCCACGTAAGAAGCCTTCAAAGATTTTCAAGGATATAATTCAGGATAGTGACACCACTGATATAGAAAAGGAAAAAGAGAGGGTAATATTAAGTTAAACATTAAAATCTTTTGAAATTGAACTGGAGGATGAAAGAAGTGTTGGAGATAGATTAAGCTTTGAAGGGGCCATTGGACACTATCTCTAGTTTCAATACATCATTGTGTATGGAGATATTTCTGGCATGGATAAATTTCTAGAAACACATACACTAAAATTAAACAAAGAGGATCTAAACAACTTATATTGATCTATGAGGAGCAATGACACTGAAGCAATAATAGTCTCCCAACAAACACAAGCCAAAGACCAGACAGATTCACTGCTGAATTCTACTAGACTTTTAAAGAAGAGCTGATACCAATGATCATCAAATTATTCTATGAAATGTAAAGGAAAGGAATGCTAACAAACTCATTCTATGAAGCCAAAATTACCCTGTTATCAAAACTAGATAAGAACACAACAAAAGAAACCTACAGTCCATTTTCTCTGATGCACATTGATGAACAGCTAGCACTTCAGTCATTTCATGCTAATCCAATATTCTAAACATTATCAATAACATACTTGCAAACTGAGTTCAACAACACATTTAAAAAATCATACACCAAGATCGAGTTGATTATTTTCTAAAGATAAGGATGGAAAGATAGTTTAACAAATACAAATCAGTAAATATAACACATCAAATAAATAGCATCAGAGCCAAAAATCACATGATTATCTCAAATATATGGAGAAAAGGTATTTAACAAAGTTCAATATCCATTCATTATAAAAACATTGAAGAAACTAGAAAGAGAATGAACATATCCCAATATAATAAAGGCTATATGCAATAAATCTATGGTCAATATTATAATAAATTGGGGCAAAACTGAAAGCATATCCCCTAAAATCAAGAATAAGACAAAGGCTTCCACTCTTTTCCCTCTTATTCAATATAGGGTATAAATACCCATAGCAAAAAGGCAAGAGAAAGAAAGAAGAAAACTACAAATAGGAAAGGAATAAATAAAATTATCCCTATTTGCAGATGATATGATCATATACTTAAGACACTCTAAAGACCCCATCAGAAAACAAAGTAGCAGGATGCAAAAATGAATATACACAAATCAGCAGGTTTTCTACCTATGTCAATTACAAACATGTTAAGAAAGAAATCAGAAAAATAATCCCATTCACAATAAGCTCAAAAAATGCATACCTAGGCAAAACCTAACCAAGGAAGTAGAAGACTTCCACAATGAAGTAAACACTGAAGAAAAAACTGGAAGATATGAAAAGATAGAAAGACTTACCATGTTCATGGATAGGTAGAATTAATATGGCAAAAATAGCTATTTTACTTAAAGCAATCTACAGATTCACTGCAATTTCTACCAAAATACCAATGGCATTCTTCATAGAAATGGAAAAAACAATCCTAAAATTCATACAGAAGCATAAAAGACCTCAAATATCCAAGGAAATCCTGAACAAAATCATTAATGCGGGAGGTATCACATCATTTGATTTCAAATTTCACTACAGAGCCATAGTGACAAAAAGAGCATGATACTCGCACAAAACAGATATGTAGATCAATGGATTAGAATTAGGAACCCAAAAATAAACCCACATAGCTATAGCCATCGAGTTTTACAAAGGTGCCAAAAAACCTATGCTAGAGAAAGGAGAGCCTTTTCAACAAATGGTATGGAGAAAACTAGATATCCACATGTAGAAGAGTGAGACTACATCCTTATCTCTTACCCTGCACAAAAATTAATTTAAAATGCATCAAGGATCTTAACATAAAACCTGAAACTTTCAAGTGCTAGGGGAAAACATACAGAAAATACTTCTAGATATAGGTATAGGTAATGACTTCTTGAATAGAGGTCCAACAGTTCAGGACATAATATCAAGAGCTGAAAAATTAGATTGTATCAAACTCAAAATCTTCTTCACAACAAAGGAAACAACTAACAGGGTGAAGAAATATAAAAATGCAAAAACTTAAGCATTAAAATACCAAATACAATGATACCTTGACACTTAAAATGCTCCATACACGAACATATTGGTTCTAGACCAATATTTTCAAGGGAATTCTGGTTTAGTTTTCCAACATTTGCTTGGCACTCAACCACCATGGTAAAACCCAGATGGATTCCGCAATTACCCATGATTTTTCCAGGTGAAACAAAGGGGAAACAATCACCTTGCATATTGATTTCAAGCAGTAATGACCTTTCCTGGTGCTTTGTCATTTCATTTTTAAATGTACATATTTTAATGTATATATTTAAAAATGCATATAGATACATATACATACATATACCATATGGTTATCATGGAAATTTTCTAGTGCTACAATGGAAGGAAAAAGGAAACAGTAAAAACAAGTGGATTAAAATAGAGCTTATTGCTAAGAATTTGAAGGGCATGTGTGTGCCTGAATTAGCCATTCAGTATAGAGTCAAAACCAACAAATACAACTACATTACTTCTTATGGGAAAAAAGTGCCTGGCACACAGATTGATTGGCACTTGACCAATCTTCCAGAATAGATTGTGGTCAAGTGTTGAAGTAAAACCGTAATTCAGAACTAAGAAAATTCATACTAGAATGATGGCTCATTGCTGTGCCTAAACCTGATGATGTCATTCAAGGTCTCTGGAACTGGTTTGTTGAAGAAATTTGGAAAAGTCTGAAATTCAAGCTAGAGAAGCCCTAGAATGCTGTAAGCAGAACTTAATGGGCAGCTCTAGTGGGAGTTAGGAGGGCTAGAATGCCTTAAGGAATGCAGTAAAGAGAGTGCTCATGAGATTTCAGAGTAAACTAAGAACTACAATTGGAAATTGTTACAATCTTGCAAAGAGTTTATCTGTATTTTGTGCATGTCTTGGAAATTTGACTGAGACTGAATTCAAAAGTAATGAACTAATTAATTTAGCAGAGAAAATTTTAAGATAGCATAGCATTCACACTGTAGCATGGTTAGTACTGGTTGTTTTTAGTGAGGTGCAAAGGGAGAATCCATCAAAAAAGCAGAGCAGAAAGATTTGAAAAAATATGCAGTTTGTTCATGGAAAGAACCTGGATAAAATGGCACACAACAAGACTGATGCTTATTAAATATACCAGCACAAATTGGGAAACATGGTCATCCACATGCAGAAAAATGAAAGTGGATCCGCATCTCTCAATGTACACGAGAGTTAACTCAAAATGGATAAAAGATCTCAGCATAAAATCAGAAACTTTAAAACTCATAGAAGGCAAGATAAGGCAATACACTCCATCATATAGGTATTGGAAAAGATTTCCTTAATAGGACCCCAATTGCTCAAGAAATTGCAACAAGAATAGACAAATGGGACATGAAATTAAAAAGCTTCTGCACAGCAAAAAAAACAATTAACAGAGTCAAGGAAACCTCCACGGAATGGGAAAAAATCTTCGCATTTTATACATCTGACAAAGGTCTAATTACTAGAATTTATAAGGAACTCAAGAAAAAAAAAAAAACCCAGAAACCAAACAACCCAATACACAAATGGGCAAAGGAACTGAGTAGACAGTTCTCAAATGAAGAGGTCCATAAAGCCATGAAACACATGAAAAAGTGCTCAATATCCCTAGCCATTAGGGAAATGCAAATCAAAACAATGCTGAGATTTCACCTTACACCAGTAAGAATGGCCAAGATCAATAAAACAAACAACAACATAT